>JARWLC010000004.1:142598342-142888342 GCA_033318265.1 Phyllotis vaccarum | reverse complement strand
TATCCTTTACTGGCCTGGGTCATACTATGTAGACCAGGGTGGTCTACACAGAATGCACAGAAATCTTCCTGCTTCTGCCTCTTGAGTGCCGAAATTGAAGGCATGTACCACCATGCCTAGCTAAAATAAAAATAATTATTTTTAAATTACTAATTATTGTACTCTCTGCTCTTAAGCTAATTATCTGACAAAACCTGGTAAAAATTGGCCATACTTGTTAATACTAGAGAAAAATCATCAGGGTGAGTCTACCCAGCAGATTACATGTAAAAAATCTCTCTGAAGTAGTGGTTCTATTGGATAGGCCCTACAGAACACTTTCTGAAGCACCTCACCATGGAATGCCCTTAGACCTATATTTGTCTTAACTTCTTTTTTATTTAGTCTGAAAATGTTAAGGGTGAAGCAGACCAAAGGCCAAGCAATAAAGATTTTGGGCAATTAACACAAATAGAAGTCTACTCTGTTTCTCCATTCTAAGATGATGTGGACCATGTGGTGGGTCATCCTGTGTGGGAAAGGATGGTGGAGCAAGAGCCCCAAGGAAGCCTTAGCAGAAAATAAGTTACAAGAAATAACATGAAAGTAAGATGTGGTGGTGCATGCCTGTAATCCTAGCACTCAACAGGCTGAAGCAGGAGGATTTCAAACCCAAGGCCAGCTTAAGCTATACAAGTAAGATTCTGCCCACCACCCCCAGTGACCCTGGGTCTATTCCCTCACCTGGTATTTCATAACCACCTGTAACTCCAACCAATGCCTTCTTCTGACTTCTACTAGAACCAGGCATGTGCACGGTACACACACACACACACACACACACACACACACACACACACACACACACACGCCAAACATCCATACACATAATAAAATAAAATAAAAAACAGCAAAAGGGCTATGTAATGACATTAAAAATAGACCTTAGGCTGAATTTCTTTCAAAAAGAGATGATAAGTGAATAGGAAAAAAGAAATTGAGATAAAGATTTCAATATGCAATAGTCTCAAGGGCACAGAATAAGTGTGTGCATTTTGTATTTAGAGCTATCCACTATACAGTTATCTAAAGGCTATATGATACTGTCTCTGGTGTTAAAAGTCAGATTATGCATCACCAGAATTTATAATAAGGGTCATAATATGTGCTTACACTGTCAAAATCTAGGATTTATCAAAAACTTCTCTTTACCTTAATAATTAATTTCTGATTTGATTTTAAAATCCACCATTTAGAATTTTATATTGAGAAGATAAAAGGCCTACATTTGTGGAATGTCATTTTGTTTTATAGACTCTTAAAATCTGACCGGTAAGCCCAGCTGGTAAAATCCATGCTGTGATTTTGTCTGCATGAGGAATAAATACCAGTGTTTTGTGCATTATCAATTATGATTAAGTTGCAGCTGGCAACTGGTTTTCGGTCTCACCTCTACTGCTTCCAGATCAAGTACAGAGACGCCAAACTACAGGAGACCACTTGGCCCCAGGCTCCAGAAAAAAAATCAGAATGGAGAAGAGCTCCAAAGCACCAAAGTCTTCTCATGGTTGATATAATAGTCCATTCTTTTTCATTCATTCATTCATTCATTCATTCATTCATTCATTCATTCATTCATGTCTATTATACCTCTGCTACTTTACTGGTGCCTTATCAGATACTAGGGATCCAATGAATTAGACAGGATGTGCCCTGGTTTACAGGTGGAGAGGACTGGGGAAGGTGAAATGGGATAGATGCTAAGGGGGAGGGGTCAGTTCTATTGGGGGAGAGGAGAGACAGATATCTGTCTCTCGTTGGATCAAGTCTTCTGCAGAAACAAGAGGTTCCTGAAGAGTCACCTGTCCCCTCATGGTACCTTCTCCTATATTGCAGCTGCACATTGTACATTATAACTCAGACTTATACCCCGACTTCAGCATGGCCAGTGACAAGTCAGAAGGCCTCGCCGTCCTCGCCATTCTCATCGAGGTATGAGGTGTTCAAAGGGCTGCCTACATGAAGTCCATAGCAGGGATGCTATCAGGACTAGGCATGTGTTCTATGCACAACAATCGGTAGTGAGCTGCTCCTGGGTGGCCCTGCATTGCCTCTAAAGCAGGACTCTTCCTCATAAGGCTCCTTCTCTCTTTTCTCAGACGTAGCTTTTGTGAAATTGAAAGTATGATGCCCTCCCTCCCCCCTCTCTAGCCCTGTTGCATGGTATGAAGTCACCTGGCTGGGTAGGGCCTGTAGGTACAGGGATCCTTATACTTAACCATCAGATATGCCCATCACTGATAAAACACCTAGCATCCAAACTCCATTCTGGAATGAGTTATTTAATACTGAGAAACAAGAATGGAACCTCATAATAGCACACGCCTATAATTCCAGCAGGTTGGAGGTTGAGATGGGGGGGGGGCAGACTGTTGAGAATTTGAGGTCAGCATGGGCTACATATCAAGATTTCATCTTAAAAACTGGGGATGGGGTATGGAATGATTTCTGGTCAGCTTGCTTTGCTTCCCCCCAATGAGACAACATATTCCCATTTCCCAATGTGCTTACATATCTGGCTTGGCTTTTGTGAACTCAAAGCTCCATTAAGTTCCATGTTAAATGGACTGGTCTTTGGGCTCATATCTGATAACCAGGAATACACCCTATGTACTGGGATACTCAAACCTTAAGATGAAAACTAGGTATCATTTGATACCAAGGTCAAGACCATGCTACTAACTCTCAGCAGTCTGGTGATGGTGACTGTCAGTGCTGGCTGAGCCTTTCTTATCTGTCCTAGCTCAACCTGCCTGGTCTCTGTTGCAGATAGGCTCCATGAATCCATCGTATGACAAGATCTTCAGTCATCTTCAACATGTTAAGTACAAAGGTGAGAGGTGCCTGGCTACTTATGCATTCACTGTTACACAGGATGTCCTCACACCTGTGCCACCTTAGGAATAACATCAGCAAAAGGGCTGGGGGCTGTCTGTGTTCACCACATTGAGAGAAGCAGGTTACTGGGCAGTGTTGTGACACCTGACCCAGAAAAGAGCTCATTCCCTGGGCCTGAATGTGAGTATTTAAGCTCAGTTCTTATGCTTATCCCTCTCTGATCAGGAGGTAGGCTGATACCTTCACTCCTAATATGTCTCTCCAGGCCAACAAGTGCTCATTCCAGGCTTCAACATTGAAGAACTTCTGCCTGAGAGCCCTGGCGAGTACTACCGCTATGAAGGGTCCCTGACTACACCTCCTTGCTACCCGACTGTGCTCTGGACAGTTTTCCGAAACCCTGTGCAGATTTCCCAGGATCAGGTAACAAGCCAGAGACTATAGAGCATCTTGTTCCCTGCCAGAAGCTATTCTGATCAATTACTTGGTTTCCTCTGAGATCCGCTAGAGGCTCTTCAGAACCTCTTCATGATCTGCCACTGAGATGCTGTGGGGATTACAGACTAAACTCTAAGAGGAGTTAAACATGGAGCTAGGAAAATGGACACAGTTCATTAGAAACAGCCGCAAAGCTGAGTTTGCTAACATACCCTTTCAGTGACTGGGTGGCATGTTCTGTCCAGGTGGGAGAGTCTGGCTCCGTTCTTGGGGCACAATAAAGATCATCATATCAGGTTAACACATGGACCCTGAGATTGCAATGGTGAGAGGGCCCCTGCTCCTGGAGCTCACAATTTAGAAGTGCAATCTGAGGAGCCATGTCATTAGCAACCACTCATGTTGGAAGTCAGGGTTAGAAGTTCTCCAGATCACCTGACTTCTGAGTTGAGCCACTACCCCACAGCCTAAAAGCATGAAGAAGAAAAGTGTAGAGAAGGTTGGATGATGCTGCATAATAACCACCTCCACCCCAGTCGTTCTAGCCAGCCCTCACTGTCAAACTACAAGCTTCTGATCTGAGAAGCCTCGATAAATGGCAGCTGGTGGGTGGACAGGAGAGAGGATGAGCTGAATCAGGGTTGAAATGTGTGGGGAAGAGCCATTGCCTGGCCCAGAAGCTGCCATAGAAACAGATTGTATCATATTCGTGCGGGTGTGAAGATAGCAGTGAGCTGGCAGTCAGCTCACCAGCCGGCCTCTTCCCTGTCTTTATTCTGGTGAGAGGTTAAGGAGTGCTTCTTTACAACTTTCCCTTCATTGGGGGGCAAATTCTGGGGCCACCAGGAACCCTGACAGCAGGAAGGATGCAACCTAAGCCAGCAGTAGCTATCTAGTGAGACCCTCAGGATGGAGTGATTTTCTGGCTTTCCCATTGCTTTCAAATACTCCCTGCCAAGTACCTCATAGGCTAATTCCAGAGGTTTCTCCCCAGGAGGCCAGACCAGTGAATACCATCTGCTCAGGAGACCTGTTTCCACTTTTCTCCTCAGTTGCTGGCTTTGGAGACAGCTCTGTATTTCACACACATGGACGATCCTTCCCCCAAAGAAATGGTCAACAACTTCCGGAAGGTCCAGAAGTTCGATGAGAGGCTGGTATATATCTCCTTCCGACAAGGTGAGGAAGGTGCTGGGGGAAGGGAGAGGTAGCAGTGTGCTACCAGATGTGTGTTTCCTGCTAAGGAACAGTGCCCTTAGACTAGCTAAGAACCCCTTGACTGCTAAGGAACCAGAACAGTCTTCCTTTAGTGTTCTCCATTCCTCAAATCCTTAGAGAGAAGCCCAGGGCCTTGATGTACACAGACCAGAGCCCTTAAGTCTGGGAGTCACCCATAGGTGGGGGTGAGATGTTCTTGGGGACTTCTTTTCTCTAAAGAATGATTGCTTATCCTAAGACACATGGGCTCCTTTGCATGCGGAGAGACTTCTAACTTCCCACTCTAGACTCTCTTGACATCAGGGGCTACCTAAGCCCTGCCTTAGGCCGAAGGAGGTGATTATATACTAAAAGCATCCATAGATGCTTTTTTGAAAGGTCAACCCATGTTCATGGCCACATCTGCTCAAAGTCTAATGTAGCGGGACCTATTAGCCAGAAGGCACTCTAGTTCACAGCTTTTTTTTTTTTTTTTTTTTTGGTTTAATCTTGGAGCATGTATAAGCACCAGCAAACACATTTCAGGATGAATAAAGCTTAGCAGTTTGGTATATTCCAACTGCCAGGAACTCATTATTCCTTCCACATCTGTAACTGTGATGACTAGGAGAATGAATGTTTCACTTGCTTAAGTTCCTCCATCAATCAGTACACTGAAAGTGCTGATGGCGGATGAAAAGAACTCTTGCCATCCACATCCTCCCTCAAACTTCTAAGGTAACTTTCTCACCATACCTTCCTGAACTTTGCCAGACTGGGGGATCTTGTTTGGTCAGAGGCAGTGCAGCTCTTTACAAGTGTCATCATCTCCTGTGTCACTCATAGTTCAATAGGGCCAGGTGTTCATGTTTTAAAACAATACCTACGCCTTCCTGTTGGAGGAGCCATGGCCTTCATCTCACCTGATTTCTGTTGTTTTTGCTCCTTTACTATGTGAGATTATAATTCAGTTTAGTCATGAGCCAATGAAGACTGCATTTCAAAGCCCTGGCCAAAGCCATTAGAAATCTGACCTTTTGAACTGACCCAGTAACATGGCCAGCACTGTGTCTGTAGGCTATCTCTATGGGTTCTCCTAATGCCTGAGGATCTGTGCCTTGTGTTCTCTCCAGATACCACTCAGTTAAGGTCATTCCTCTTCTCTTCAATTTCTGGGTCTGAAACCCGATCTGGGAACAGAGTAGCCCATCCTATAACCTTAGATTATGTAAGGCAGTAACAATCCAGTTGTTTTCTAGGGAATGATTTGAATGCCTGTGATGTTTTCATCTGTTCTCCATTATGGACACAATACTCTCCTTCCCTATCCTTCTAAGTGGAGTATGTAGTATGTGACGTTGGATGAAGGTACTTCAGTTCTGTGTTCTTGAAACAAGGTCTCCTATATTTCTGGCTGCCTTGCAAGCCACTAGGTAGGTCCAGGCTGGCCTTGTCTTTGTGGTTCTCCTGTCTCCGTCTCTCAAGAGGTTGGAGTTATAGATGTGAGGTGTCATACTCTGTATGGAACTACTTCAATTCTTAAATTTAAAGCCTAGAGAGGACCACAGTACACACAGATCAGATTTTGCTTAAGGTTCAAGGGCTCTAAGGGCTGCTCTCTGAGCTACTTTGTATCTGTACCTGGAAAGAGGGTAACAGATACATTCCCTGAAGTCAGGAGACCTTGGTTCAAGGCATTGCTTTGTTTTCTCCTGGCTGTATGAGGTGAACAAAGCACACCCTTCTTCGGTCTTGCTTTCCTTGGCCACAGGATGCCAGGCTGGAGAGCTGCTCAGATGTCCTTTCAGTACCAACATACTATGGTTCAAAATGGATACTAATAACTGCCAATCCTAACTTTACATTGCAGGGTCAGAGTTTGGGGGCGGTTACAGAGGATCAGAAGAAACCGTGCAGGAATTTGATTATGACAACCAAAAGTAATCCTCACTTGTGCTGATGGACTGTGGCATTGGTGCTAATTAGCCATCTTCTTAGATGGGCTCAGGTCTAAGTATCTGCTTGTAGACCGGACCATACAGGCAGTTTTATAGCTGAGTGCTTTGCTAGATCCTGCAAGTCTGGCTGGAGTAGATGGAGAAGGCTCTAGATAGAAGCTTGAAGACTAACCCATGGCTTAGGACACCAAGATCAAAGCCCAAATGTAGCTTTGCCACAGACCCTCCTGCACGGCTTGGTCAGAGATGCTGCTTCTGTGAGGGAGGCTCAGCTTTCTCCTTGGAGAATCTGCAGCAGTTCAAGGCAAACTTGTTCACTTAGACACTGATTATAGAAACTTGGCCAAAGGACTCCCTTTCCTCATACTCCAAAGCCCGGGCAGCAAACAAGGCTATGTCCAGATACAAGATGAAGAAATAGCCCCTGGGAAAAGCGCAGCTCCTACCCTTCTCTATGCACAGGTGCCTGCATTTACAAGGGCCTCTCACAGCCGACCTGGGCAGGTCTGGCTAACATGTTGTTTCAGGTTGATAGCAGGAGCCTGTTTTGGGTTCAGTTCTTTGCAGACTCTTTCATGGAGGTCCAGTTATAACCAGGGTCTCTTTTATGCATTTTCCTTTTGTAGTTAGTGAAAGCTAAGGAATCCAAATGTTCTTTTAGGAAAAGAAAGTAAAGAAATTTTTTTTAGGAGAGAAATGCAAAGGCACACATGCTCTGTGTGTGTTCTCTGTGTGTGTGTATGTGTGTTCTATGTGTATGTGTGTTCTGTGTGTGTCTGTGTGTGCATGTTTGTGTGTGTATGTGTTCTGAGATTTAATCAAATTGAAACAATCAGAACTGGACCATTTCACTGCTGTTTTCCAAGAACATGCTTTCTGCTTGTGAGGGGCTTGTACTTTAGCTATAATATAGCCCAGGGTTTCTCATCCCTGGCCCTACTGACACAGGGGGTCTCCTTGTGCTCTGTAGCATTAACAGGCATCCCCTTACTGCTAGATGCCAGTGGCATGTTGCCACTTGTGACATAAAAAATAAACCTCTAGATATTGCTCAGTTCTTTAGAGGAGATGAAGCAAAATGGCCTCTTTGAGAACCACTATCCCAAGGATTGGTCAATGACTTTGTAGGCTTAGGACTGGTTGAATATCACATGCTCTGATCTTTATTTTTTAATTAAATTTTTATTTTTATGTTCTATGTATATAGGTATTTTTTCTGCATGTGTGTCTGTATACAATGTGCATGTCTGGTGCCCCAGGATATCAGAATAGGGTTTTGGGCTGCATGGAACTGTAGTTATAGACAGTTGTGAGCCACCACTTCCAACACTGCGGGTGTTGGGAATCAACCCCAACTCTTCTGGAAAATCAGCGAGTGTTCTTAACCACAGAACCATCTCTTGTCTTTATTGTATTATGCCATGAAAACCCGAGTCAAGTGATGATGATTCCAAACAAACTAACCCAGGGGAAGCCTTGTTCCTGTAGCCCTTTAGAACTTAATTAAGTATGTATCCTTTTTATATAATTGAGTAAGGCTAGGAAAAGGGTCCAGAGAGACCTGGTCTTCCTTTGGGAAAGTCTGCATACCTCTTCATCTGAGCTCCTTTCTGCAGGGTCCTCATCATCCTCTGTCTCCCTCTCATCTGTATGAGGCTTCCTACTTGGTGGCTACTTTGGTGACCTGAAATCCCTACTACAGATGAAAAGCCGTAGGTCCTACAGGGCTCTCAAAGATGTCCTATTCCAAGGAAGACTTGAACTTGCCCTCAAGGTGGGGGCTAGAGAGAAGACTCACCTAAAGCCAGCTTGGGTTTCCTGAGAGCTGGATATCCCAAGTGAGGATGCTGGGAAGAGCCAGGGCCCGGAGTGGGCTAATTTCTTCCCATCAATGACACCAACCCTGAGTCCAAATGGTGTTGGATTGTAAGACACGAATCTATCAAACCTAAATATTAATATTGTCTAGCTCCTTTTAAGCATGTTAGGGGCAGGGAAACTGGAAAGACACAAAGAGCCAAAAAGTTTCTATAATCATGTCTTTAGTGACCCTGCTCTGAGGAACTGCATGGCACTCACTACGAATCTAGAGCCAGCTGAGGGGCATTTTGATGAGTGAGTGTGCTGTACTATTGAGCTTGCTGGACATGAAGGGTGGGGGACTGTAACCAATCGCAATTTGCAGAGTAACGTAATTAGAACCTGCTTATCCTGGAAAGACCTGCATAGCTTTAGAAAAACTTCTAAAAGAGAGAAATTTTACCCAGCTAAGATGGCTAATTAATTTTGAGAGTAGAACTTATATGCTGTGGTTATTGACCTTGTGCTTCTTCAACTCTCTATTTATAAATAAAAACTATTCGACGGAAGAGCATCATCAATTCTCCCAAGGCATCCAATGAGAAATCAGAGAAGTTTCTACCTTCAGATTTCTAGACCCGGATCAGGGGTCTGAACTGTCAGCAGCAATCACCAGATGTGTGAAGTGAAGTCCATGTCCTCTCAACACACCATGGTTTCCCTACCATGGCCCTAGCTGTGCACTAAGGACAGAAAAGCAAACAAACAACCAAAAACCAAAAACCCAGGCTTCCCCCGAGCATCCCATCTTGCTTCTGATGAGAAATGACACAGAGCAGGCTGAGTTCAAGAACAGCATCTGGGAAAGGGGCAGACATAAAGTTGGACCCATCCCTGTGAGGCCCCAGGCTGACCCTCCATGTCAGCTCTCTGTGACTGCCATCCGCTCCTCTCAGCTTCAGTCCCCAAACCGCAGGGCCTCCTAAAATAGAGAAGGCACATGCACTATCCCTTTTGTCTGGAATGGCTCTCTCATTCCCAAAGTTCTTTTAAGACTTTTAATCACACTCTCTCAGAAGCCCTCCCTACTACCCTGGAAGTGGCTTACCAACTTTTTTCATCTGACTCATTCATCTCTCTTGTAGTATGCGGCATATAACCAAGTAATTATTTATTACAATCCAGTAAAACTAGAGAGAGGAGAGAGGGAGGGAGGGAGGGAGGGAGGGTAGAGGGAGAGATTATATTCTATACACTTAGATCCTTACAGAAAGGATGCCTGATGTCTCAGGTCTCATTCCCTCCTTATTACTGGCACCATGCCTGGTGCATGATATAAACTTGCTAAGAGAGTATAGCTGACCACTGCCTTTCCCCTCCCTCCCCAGTATCCTCTAGAATGCTTTGCACATGCTCCTGGCCAGCTGTCAGGTTTCAGATTTATTTTGCTCTATTCTAAGTTTTCCAACAGCATTAAAAATTAAACCATATGTAGAGGAAATTCAAGACTAGAATTTGCAACCAAGTTTTAAAGGCCTGGAGAAAGCTGCCAACTGATACCACACTTTCGTTGCTCCAAGCTGACAGATATAAGCTTCCCAATCCTATTGCCATCTCCCCTTAATCCCTGACAGCCTGGACCACTGAATGCAAATCCAAGTACAGGATGGGTGTGGCACCTGGCTCCGAGTGGTGTGGCAGACGTAGGAGACAGAGGCCTTAGTTTCTATCGCGGGTTTACAAGCTAGCTACCTCACACTCTGTCTAGTGGTGTCTTCTTGGCAGATTTCTTGGGAAAAGTTGGTCTCTCTCCGGATTGTATTGGGTTGATGAAAACAGTGCCTGGTTAAACAGACCCTCCAAAGACAGCAGCAATGTGTGCTTGGTCACTCAGAGTATTTTCCTAAGCAAGGAACAACTTGAAAAGAACGCTAGCACTCCAGATACTTGACTTGATGGCTTATAATGTCACACAGTAAGGTAACTTATCATTCTAAGCCAGTGTCATGTTTTTGAACCCCTGGTAAACCTAAACTCTCCTGGCTTCGTTCATAAGACTGGAGACCACTGAAGACTGGCCTGTGTATATATCATCCCTCTATATCGTGCTGTCTATGAAAAACATCCATGCTTTGACAGGACTTTGAAATAAGAGATTGCATCCCACAATCACACAGAATTAGAACTAGAAAATACTAGACTGTTGTTTCAGGTACTCTGAGATATGTAAATGAGCACTTGCTCTTCGGGCTGGACTTGTCTGTGTTTGTACTTGAGGCTTCAGAACAACTCAAAAGCAGTTAACCAGCATCCTCGGTGCAGCCAGATGCCAGTGGAAGATGCAGCTCCTGAGCCAGCTAGTCCAGGTAGTAAGGGGCCTTTGTGTCAAGCCATTCTCGCCTTCTCTAGGTGTCCTTCCTTCCTGGACCATGCAGCTGTTCGTACCTGTGCACGGTTTCCTTTTGTGTGTCATACTGTCCTATCTCTGTGCATCCTGGTTTGTACCCAAGTGCTGTTTGGAGGCCCTGAGCGGGTAGCGTTTCTCCATCTTCTCAGTTTCAGCTATCTGTCTCAGGAGTCTTTTCTTCTCGGTTCTCATCAGCTGGCTGTCATGGGCCACCTCTGGGAGCCAGCCTGTCTCCATTTTCCCCATCTGTCCCATCATTCTTCTTTAGGAATTACATGCCATTGTCCCTGCTTAAGCTGAATATAACCTTCTCCAGCTCTATCCATCCTATACCATCTTTGATGCCTGTACTCTAGTGGCCCAGAGACTAGCCTCACTTGGTTGAGCCTCTGCTGAGAAATATTTTGCCTTCTGTAGTTCTCAAATTATCTCAACATTTCTCTCTAGGCCCTGAAAGTCTCATTGCTCCTGGGCTCTTCAGTTAGAAGATGTCTTTGCTCTGTCTTCAGTGGGCCTCAAACCCCACTGAGAAAGGTCTTTTACTGCAGGTGTTGGTTGGCACTGCCTAAATTGGTAGAGTGGCATTCTAGCCACATCTCCCTGCCATGGGCATCATGAGTAGGTAGAACATTATGGCGACACCCTTTCCAGTGTTTATCTTCCTTGGCACCTTAGCTGCTTTGTTTTTATACAACATCAAAGTCTTACCTGAAAATTAACTTATTCCAGTCTCTGGAACTTTCTTTGTCTTCCTTGCTGTTTAGGCTTACAACATTGCTTCCAAGGAGAGACAACTTAGTCCCTGACAGAGTTCACCCAGAAGTAAAATCTTAGGTTGGAGCATGGGGTTTAGTAATGCCATTGTCAAAAATGTAGTGCAAGCAAGGGATGCTGGACCACTCTGGAGAAAAGTATCACTCTAGGGCCTGGATCTCCAGGGGCTTCACTCAGCAACTGAAGACTATAGCATACAGATAACTCCTTCAGCCATACGGTAGGAATGCTCAGCTGTTTGGACCCATGTGTCTTTCATATGTTTATGGTGATTGTGAAAGAGATGGTCCAGCTTGGACAACTAGCTAGGTGGCATGCTAGTGACAGTTTTCTGCAGCTGGATCAGTGCTATGAACTTCTGGGGCTTGAGGAACAAAAATTTGTTTCATCACAGAGCTAGAGAAGAAACGGCCAGAGCTTGTTTAAGATAAAAATGAATAAGGTCTCTGGATGCCATAAAAAAACAAAGCAAACTCCAGCAAACTCAAATGCTAAGTTGTACTGTGCTGAGACCCCAGGCTGGAGGAATACACAGTACATGCTGTAGAAGCAATGGGCCTATCCCTATGTACATCTTCAGCCATTTAGTGCTCCCCATGTTGAGTTTATCAGAGAGGCCTGGGAAGGCAATCTGACTGGGGAACTACTTAAGAGCTGTGAACTACTGGTAGTGGCTAGTCAGAACAGGAACAGTCTACCTATCCTTAGGGACACGCTACTCAGCTTACTTTCACAGCAGCCAGGGCCACTCAAGTGGCCACTTGGACTTGTCTCAGAGGCCTAGTAAGCCTGGTGTGAAATTGCAGGATAGTAGAGAAGGAGTACAGGTATTATGGTTCCTGAAGAATCAGCCAGACTCTGGCCATATGATAGGAGAAGACAGGTGAGCAAAACCTTACCCTGCAGCCTCACGACTTGTGCCTCAGTATGATGAAAGGCCCAAGGGTGAATTATTACCCTCTACTGGCACCTCCCACTTGACCAGGCTCACCTAGGGTCTTGGTTCCTATAGTGGGCTTTATAGGTGCAGGCTATCTGTGTCAATCTGGGTCACCACAGCCTGTCACACTCAGGTTTCCAGTGTGAGTTAGAACAAACACCATAAATAGACAGGAAGGTACATACACATGTGTGCACACAGATACACACATAGACACATGCACATTCTGTAAAGTTTCAGAAAACCATCTGAGAAGAAACAGATGGAAGAAAAGATGGAAGACCTGGCTGAGAGGAAGGGGAAAAAACAGTGAGAACCTATAGGAGGCAAGCTAGGGACTGCTTGGTGAGGATGTGGTGATTAGGGTCCTCTGTTTATTCAGAAAGATGCAGTCACAGATGACTGTGCCTTTGGGGATCCCTAGAAGGCTGCAGGATCGTACTTTCAATGGCTGGGCCCCACTCGGAACTCTAAACCTATTTATTCCTAATAGTGACCCCTTGAGGGGGAGTCATAATACCCCAGTCCCATGAAAAGCAGAGAAGATATATTGGTATAGTAGAGGATTTGCCTAGTAGAGCCGAGCAGAAATGGAAAAGAGGAAAACAAACCATGATGTTTGTTGGGAGTGGGGAGCAGGCTGGTGGCAGGTTCCTCACCGAGAAAGGCAGAGAAATAGAAAACAGCATGCCAAAGTAGGCCAACTCTTACCCAGCTTCACTTTGCCTCTTTGGCCACAATGATTAAAAACTTGCTTGCCCTAGCAAAGAAAGTGACTGGTAAAGGAATAGGGAGGCAGTGGAGGAGGAAACAGTATAAGTCTCTAGGTGGAATTTCCCCTATCCCATCAACCTAAGACAAGGGTAACCATCCCCCAAATCTAAATAAGTCCTGGAATACCAACCAACAATAAAAGTTTTATGCTATGCACTGGTCAGATCCATCATGGTCTGGCTCTAGATTAACTTCCAATCTTTTCTCCCCTCCCCCACTTCCCTGAAGTAGGACTCCTTACCGACACGGGACTGAGTTTGGGTATGTGGCCTCCTGAGTGTGCATGTTACAGCTGGGTGATCCCGTGATTTTCAGTGTGATCCGGGCCTCTGATACTTTCAGCCCATCTTCTCTGCTCCTCTGCTTTCGCTTTGGCCTCTGGTATCCCTCAAGCTGCTCTCTAATCAAACAATGGACTGCCAATCAAATGCTTCTGTAATGAAAAGACTGAATCACTCTGTGATGTGTATGCAAAAATCCCATTTAAGACATTCTGTTGGCTAAGGTTGGAGGGCATTGCCTACTAAGCCCAAGTCACATGACCTTGACCAAGGGGTTGGCTGTTTGGGATTGCAATGAAAACTGGGGGCAGCATTGATAGAATCATCCCAAGAGACTTTACATCTTAGCAAGCAAAAGTAGACTGAGATCTTAATCTGTAGCCCAGGATTTCACAAAGTGTTGTTCACAGACCACAAGCGTCAGCATTAGCTAAAGATGTTTGAAAATAAAGATTCCTGGATCTCAGGTCTAATATACCAAACCAAGTCTCTGAGGGCTGACCCTTTGCAGTCTACATTGTAAACATGATCCTCAGATGCTCCTTGTGCAAGCTTGAGAGTCCCTGCTAGGAAACCACTACAATTTGCAGATGCTCCTGTCAGAACCCCAGCCAGTCAGTCCTACAGAGCCAGCGGCCAGAATCCAAGGTGGGGACTCTACTGTTCTGAGGACAGCTGTATAGCTAGGACATAATTTCACAGCCATGTGCTAGGGGATCAGAAGAGGAAAAGGGAGGGATGTGACATGGCTCCCTGCCTCCTCACCAGGTATCATCCTTTCTGTGGCCCTGGCTGCTGTTCTCGGCATCTCCATTGTTCTGGCAGTGTCTATATGGCTCTTCAGAAGGAAGAAAAGGTGAGTTGGTTTGGATTCAGAATTCCCATTCTGAATGTGTGGCTTATGTATCCATGATGACTGTCTATCTGGAGAGACAACTTTGCAGAAGGAAGAACTCCTGTTGGGTAACCCACACGTCCTGGGGGTGCTGTTCTCCAAACCAGTGTCTGGCTCCTTATATGAAACACTGGTCATTTAAGGACCATGTGCTCAGGTGTGGAGGGACTGTATCAGCCTTGCTCCATTACTAGTTAGCCACAAGGCTTTTGGCGAGTCTTCTGATTCCTCTTTGTCTAAGATCTTTCCATCCGGTGTTTCCTCTATGAATCCCAAAAGGAAAATGAAGAAAAGCCTGATTGCTTACTCATATTAGCTATAAATGCCTTTGCCCATAGTTTTATTGCCATGCTTGGCTTTTCCTAAGACAATTTATCTTTCTTGGTATGGAAAATAAGGTTTCTAATTATGGCATCAGAAGTTTGAACTGGGGTAGTGATGAATCATGCTTCAGAATGCAGGTCTAGTATGATCAGCCCTTGCAAACAGAAAACAAATAGGTTCCATTTTAATTAATGCTTGGTATGGCACCATTCTCAAGACCAACAGATCTGGGAAAGGTCCCCTAGAGAGGAATCTGGACTTCTAAAGCTCCTTTACTCCATACCTGAGCCAGGCTGCTCTCTGGCTCCCTCTCTCTCCTTTTTGACTAACAAAGACTTGTGTTCTTATTGTTCCTGTAGCAAAAAAGGTGACAACAAGGGAGTTATTTATAAACCAGCCATCAAGAAGGAGACTGAGGCCCGCGCCTGAGGCCCTGGCACTCTCAGGCATCCAAGGAAGGACCTTGATTTGGATACTACATACTTTGATTCTCTGGACACTTGAAATACCTCAAAGTGTTCTCTAGAGCTCAACTGTAACCCTTTCCCCAGACTCCGTGAGCTTCCAGTGGAGCCTCTTCTGTTCTGCTGCCGTAGCCACCACAGGGTGACCACTGAGTGCAATGAACTTATCTGAGGGGCAGGATTTTTCAGTGCATTTGTCTAGCTGCATGAGATGGCTAAAGATTTAGATTTCTGGGTCACAAGCCTAACTTGCTGGTGGGCTATCATGGTTTGGAAAACACTCCCATTCTGGGTTCATCTTGACACATTCCCAGTGCCCTGGACATTCTAGTTATTCTCTAACCTTCCAGATTAGAGCCTGTATGTACCCTTGGCTCAGGTGATACCTTTGAAATGCAGTTTTCTTCCTTGGATTTCCTTCTGCCCTGACAGACCCTCCAATCAGACCTGATGCCTATGGGGAAGAATTGAGACAGGAAGCATCAGATTACCAGAAAGAAAGAAAACCTAAAATATACTAGGGTATTTCTACAGCACTGTCTTTTTGGTTAGAGGCATCGACCAAATTTTACAGCAATATAGGCTCAAGTTCTATTTCTTAGTGAGATAAAAGGGAGATGGAGAAAGGGGAAACAGGGAACGGGAAGGTGTACATCGGCCATGAGTCCTCCTCTGGAGTCAGAACTGGAGCCAAGATACAGTTCAAGAGAAACTGAGTTGTAGTTACTGCCCACTTAGCCTCGGGATGGCAGCTGTGCTTTAGACTCCATTGCTGGAAAAGTGCTTTCTCCTGGAATAGATGTGATTTATGGAACAGTCTACTCTGCTTTGAACTCATGGGAAACAGAAGCAAGACTACTGTACAGCTGTGGATCTTTTGCCCAAGTGTCAGATCTGCCTTGTCTGATATCCCTATCGCTAACTCAATGTCCCTCTGGCTGTGGGAAAGTCTAAATGACGTTTAGTCAAAATGTATGTTCATATGATCAATGCAGGAATCTATCTGCGCAGAGCCAAACCAGGTCCTGGTATTTAAGAATGTTCCCAAGATTCTCTCTGTTCTTCCCCCTCCATCACACAGTTTCTGAGAGTACTTAATTCTTTTTTCATGTTATTCCCACAGACGGGAGACCTCTGTAGAGAGTGGTCAGCTCCAGGGCTCAACAGGAGCCTCAGCCACCAGCCCCTAATTGCTAGCTCCTTTGCAGTTCACAGGGAGTTCTCCAATCTCGTCTCATTTTGACAGCATAGAATGTCCTCTTGAAGCACACAGATTTGTTTGTTGTTTTATATTTTTCTTCTTCTACTTTTTCCTATGACTTGATAAAAATCTTTTCCTACCATTACAACTTTTCATGGTGGAAAGCCCTGGGTCTTTGTAACATAATTCACAGGCAAGGTTACAGGTGACCCAATGGGGGCTTGGCTGTGTGTGCAGTGTATGTGCATGCACACAAGATCTCTGACAGCCTTGGAGTCTGGGTGCCACCCTAGCCTTGCAACCGGCATGCCTGATGGTCTCACCACACTAAGGACAACCTTCAAGAAGAAGCAACACAATTTAGGGGGCCAGAATTGTCAACCAAAAACTAGCATAAAGCACTCCATGATGGCAAGACTGACAAGTTATGTGACAGCATAGTGAGAGCGTCATGCCTGGCATCAAGACTGAGTCATAAGGAGATGTGCTAGGAGGTGACACCAGTGCTGTTTCTCCCTCCCTCTTCCCATTCAGCATGGCCCAGACAGTCAGTCCTCTTTCAGTCCTCATGGCTGAGAAGAAACAAAGCCAGGGAGGCAGAAAGAGTGCGCCAAGAACCAGCGCCGTCAACCTTTAACTCTTGAAGATGCAGCTTTCCTCGTATCCCAGTCATTCTGTGGACACCTGGCCACCACAGAGAGAAACCAGTGCGGTAGTGTGTGATGCACAGCTTGCCTTACACTCTTCACTCGGCTGTGTGAGGTGTACGGTGGGTGCCTAGGAGAGCCTGGGCGGGAATGGGCTGGGCACATGACGGGTGAAGACCAACATAAGGCATGGGCGGGTAGGGGCATGCACCGGGGACACTGGGGAGACACTGGTTTCTGCAATCTCTCCCCTGTCTCTAGCAGGAAAACACTGTTCTTTCTTGCTGTCAGTGTTCTATTATAGTAAAACCCGTACCTACGTCTTTAATAGACATTCTGAAATTTGCTGCACTGACTGTCTTAATCACATTTCTATTCCTCTTCCTCTCAAACCCTTTGAAGGCCTCCTGCTCGGCCCTGAGGAGGTACCAGAGGTGATGGTATCCCTGGGTCCCTGTGCCTCTCATCCCATAGGCCACTGTGAGGATGGTCTGTTTAGCACTTCTATATTTATTGTACCAATGATTGTAATGAAGACATTCACTGAAAATATAAGAAATTATAATAAAAATGTTTTTAACATAGACTGATTTTTCCATCTCAGAGGTCAGAGTGGATGAAGCATTTCTATTGGCGATGAGTAACTAATGAGAACAAATGGTCCTGTTGTTTGCATCCAGCTCTTTAGAATCTGGCTCCAAAGGAAAATACACAGATGGCTTTAATCACTCAGGATGGAGGGTTACAAAGATATATGGTGTGTCTCTGAGTCATGTAACTTCTTATTAGTGGGGCTGGGAAATCCAGAGTAATTAGGGGAAGGCTTATGAGGGAAATATGGTATAAGATGGGCTTTGAAGAAAAAGTCAGATACCTGCTTTCCCAGCGACTGAGAGGCTAAGACAGGAGCATCAGGAAGCCAAGGCCAGGAATGGGAGAGATTGCTAAGTAGTTAAGAACATTTGATGCTCTTGCAGAGAACTAAGGTTTGGTTTCTACTGCCCATGTCCAGTGGCTCACAATCACCTGTGACTCCAGCTCCAGGAATTCAACACTCTCTTATGGCTTTTGGGTACCCGTACCCATATTAGATTTGAACAGATGGATGGAAAAGAGAAGGTATCCTAAACCAAAGGTCTATGGATATAGGGAATGGGTCTCTGTGTGTTATTACTATGAGAATATTGCAAGAAGTATCGTCTCTTTTGGCTGCTATTTCCTTATTTTGGATCCTTTTGCAAAGCATGGTATTTCCTCCAAATAACTTTTTGTCTAAATCCAGATTTCACATACTACTTTGCTAAAGAGCAGGTGCTGTTCAGGTTACAATAGGCCCCATCATTGTGTGAGTTATTTAGAGAAGCCTCTAATTTTCACTCTGTAACAGTGAAATATCCATGAATAATATGCTCTTGGAGGTGATACAACAGTTGACCCAGCTTTGGATTAGAAACCTGATAAGCCATGGATATTGATGGTTGCTTTCTTGAGAACCAAAGCACTCTTTAGCTTTGACACCCTTTTAGGTGTCATGGGCACTTACTTGCAGGGATGCAGACAGGTTGAGAGCAAGACACAGAGCTCCCTGAAATGCTTATGCTTTGGACTTGCTCTTATTTCTCTAGGCAGGAAGCTAGGAAAACACTTCATGAATCGGGTAGTGAGGATCCCCTCTCTTCAGCCTTTCTCCCATTCTATAAAGCCAAGGCTCACCCAGGTTAATCCAGGAAAGCATATAGGTGAGAGCTGCCCATGGCATAGAGCATTCAATTTCTCCCTTAGCTTGACCATCTCCTCTAAACAGTCAGAACGACCTAAACTGGACCTTGAAGAAAACGCCTCAGGAGACTAAGGTAAGGGAGAATCAAGAGTTCAAGACCAGCCTTGACTACATAATGAGACCCATCTTGAAAAAAAAAAAAGTAGATTTGAACAGATGAATGGAAAGGAGGCATCCCAAACCAAAAGACTATGAATGCACCATCCAATAGAGATAAAATATAGAGCTATATGCATCACACTTTGGACTTTCCAAAATCTACACAAAAGGGGGTAAAGAAACCAGAGGCATTTAAATAATATTATATAATCCAAAGGACCCAAGATAGCATCATTCCAATATGTAATCATCACTTTAATGGGATATTTCAATTATACAATCATCTATCTTAAGTTTGCTGTATATTTTACATGTGCAGCATATTTTACCATACAGAGAGGGGCAGGTCTATAGGACCAACATGGGGTTAGAGATGGGAGACAGATTAGAGGACACCAGAGCAGGAAGGAGACATAAGGAAGAGGAAGCCAAGGTGAGCAGGCTAGCACCTGGATCTGGCTCCTCTCTTCCTATTTCTTCCTTGTAGTATCAGTGGTTTCTCAGCCCCTTGACCCTGAACAGGTGCTGAGGAGTGACTTGGACTAGGGACTAGGGTGTCCCCGTGCTTTTACCTGACACCCCTTCCCCCCGTGGCTAGTACCCGGTTATCCTCAGTAGAACCTGGGCTCTCCTTTCTTTTCCCTCCCTCTCTCCTTCCATCTTCTTAAAGTCGTTAGATCCTTCCACCTACAAGACATGCTAGGCTTTGGGTGGCAGCCAGGTTGAGAAGGCTAGGTTCTAGCAGACTCATGCACACATGAACTCTGTTGCTTGCATTGTTCACTACAGATCTACCTTATGTTAGAGAGTGGTTCAGGGAGTCATAAATCTCATAAGGCCCAGTCTCAGGAGGAATGAAGACCTCTGAGACATCTGAAAAAAGAGGCACACTTCTTAGTCACCATCTGCAGGATAGATCTGGGTATGGCCACACTAAGCTGCCATCCACTCTGAAGGTCACTCAGCCAGGGGCTCAAGATGGCTCTTATGATTCAGATTTGACTGTTGCAAGGAGATTTAAAGCTTGATGCCATGGAGAGAACCCTGTTACACTTATATCCCTTCATTATATAATGACTTGGAACAAATAAGGGCCAAAGTTCTTTGCTACACTGAATGATTCACCATTAAAATATTTGTCACAGGGTGACATACATTTGACTGTATCGTTATGATTGTAAGTCAACCAGCAATTTGGTAGTGCCTCGAGCATCCTTGGCTGTTTCAGTGTACTTTTATTCCATGATGCAAATACCCAGGGAAAGGTGTAGCACTGACTTCATCTTCTAAGTAAGAAACAAGTATCCGGCTAAAGAGCAGGATGGTCTTCAGAATAAGGGTCCCTTCCACAGGCCACATGAAAGCATCTTATTCTTTTTAATATTTTATCTGTCTGTCTGTCTGTCTCTCTCTCTCTCTCTCTCTCTCTCTCTCTCTCTCTCTCTCTGTGCGTGTGTGTTGCATACATGTGTGTGTAGTGTGTATATGTGCATGTGTGTATTGTATACATGTATGTGTTTTGTACATGTGTGTGTTGTGTATATGTGTGTGCATGTGTGTGTTGCAAATGTGTATGTGTGGTGTGTGTAGTATGTACATGTGTTGTATACATGTGTGTGTGTTGTGTACATGTGTCTGTGGTGTGTGGTGTGTGCTCCGGGAGTTGCCGTAGTACACACAGAAACCAGAGAACGGCTTCTCCTCCCATCATGTGGATCCTGAGGGTCCAGCTGACACCTTCAGACTTTCCCCTCTTACTCACTGACCTACCCTGCTGGTCTGGAAGCTCTTTCTTGTACTAGAACTCACCATCTTTACCTCAATCATGCAATGATCCCATAGGCTGAAGGCACTAAATGATTTCCAGAAAGTCAACAACCTCCTGCCTCTAACCTGCTTGGTGACATTAAACTCTGATTTCCACTCAGGTACAATCTGATCTGGCATCACCAACTACAGTTGGGTAAAGAAGTTGGCTCACCTCCCAGGGCATTATCTTTACCACTTATTTCAGTAAAAATACATTTCCAAGGCCATATTTATTGGGCTTTCTCTTTTTCTAAGGCAAGTCTAGAGAAAGACACTAAATACAGTGTGTGTGCTTCTCAGTCAATATTTGGGTATCATTTCATATGAGAGAATTCGAAAGAATACAAGAAACAGATTTTACCTGGGGAGAAGGAGTAGTGTGTGTGTGTGTGTGTGTGTGTGTGTGTGTGTGTGTGTGTGTGTGTGTGTGTGTGTATGTGTGTGTGTGTGTGAAGGATTATATGAGTATAATATAAAGTATATGAGAAGTTGACTGAACTGGTGGGTATGTTCATTATCTTAGTTTCTCCATGTATGTCAAGGATGTTCAAAATTACACTTTAAATACAAGCCTTATTATAGCAATTAAATAAGTCAATAGAAATATTGAGGGAAAGGGAAAACCACAGATACATTATCTCCTCCTTGCCACCAAGTAGGAGAGGTTTGGTTAGAGCTGTCCTCATCCTTCCCTTGGATTCCCACTATGGGAAGAAGCATGATCCCTATTCACTTGCCCAGCTATGATCTCTCAATATTATAAGTCAAACTCATCATTTCCACTTGAGTTCACTCCTTTCAAACATTAACTCTTTAAATTGCCTACAATGTGTATGACAAACACAGGATCCTGAGTTTGAGGGCATACTGAGATCTCTACAGCTACTCAAGTGATGATACAGCCAACCAGGTTTCTCTTGGAGAGGCAAAGGCTTGTCTAGTGATGTATATAACATAACCAGTTAGCATATCTGATTAAACCAGGACTCACAATCTCAGTGTCTCTCCTTATGACTCACATAGAACCATTTGAATCCTTTCCATGGAGGACTATGTAGCCATTAACTAACACAGCTCAGGAGCCTAACATTCCCTTTTAACCAGAGAGATGGAGATAGCATCCTTCCTGTCACTTAAAGTCATTTCCAGCTGAGTTTCTCATATACCATCGCATCTGAAATCAAAGAGCTTATGAGCAACTATTGTCTGTTAAGTGCAGAATAAACGGTAGGGCCTCTAGCATGGTTTAGACAGGATCTCTATATTGATGAGCTCATAGTCTCATTTAGGGACACAAAAGCCACTAACAATAACATATAGTAACTTGAACATAATGCTATGGTGACCATTATAGAAGAATGGATCAACAAATAATGGCTTATACATAAAGCTTATTCTATCCAGCAATAAAAAGTTGTAAGTGCTGATATTCACTAAAACAAATGAATCTCAGGAATTTGTTGGGCAATGAAGCCAGAGACAGAAGTTTACTTCATGTTATTCTAGTTATTTAAAGTTCAAAAATAAGCAAAACATTTTTGAAAATCAATGTGTGTGTGTGTGTGTGTGTGTGTGTGTGTGTGTGTGTGTTCCTTGGGAAGGGGCATGTAAGCTACATTGGGCACGTGTTGACTCAGTTCTCTTCTGTGAGGCAAGCACTTTTATCCATTAAGCCACCCTGATGGCCCCAAACAAGTAAAATTTATCTCTCATGACAGAAGTGAGAGCCTTTGGCTGTGCCAGTATGGAGTGGCTTGGAGGAAGAGCAACCACTGAGGGAGAGAAAATGTCCTGTCTTGGTAGGAGAGGACTGACACAAGAGAGCATGGGGACCAATGTTTACATGCATTAATAACACATTATTTGATCGTATGCCAGTTATCCCAATTTAAGAATAAGGCATGTAAGGGATCACGGTGGAGAAAGCCGCTTACCTTCCTATGTCTACTAAAGTCAGGTAAGGTGTCATAGGAAACAACACTTGAGCATGACTTGAGATCAGGTGCTTCTTAGCTGGAGGTAAAAAGAATAAAAATGTGGAGGTATGAAAGTTCATGGCACAGCTAAAAGAAGCCCCAGGGACATAGTTGAGAATATCCAAGAAGGGGGGGGGGTAGACCTTTGATTTACTTTGAATTAACTTTTATGCAGGGTGAGATTCCTAATTTCATTGTGAATATTCTGTTTTCTTGGCTTTATCTGAAGAGCTTGGCTTTTGTATGCTTTTCAAAGCATCTTTGTCAGAAATTTGCTGGCTACAGCTCTGTGGTTTATTTCTGAATACACCTCTACTCTATTGGCCTGTATGTTTGTTCTTGTGTCAGTACCATGTTGTTTCTGTTACTGTGATATGATTAGAAATCAGGGACTATGGAAACTCCCAACATTGCTCTTCTGGTCTAGGACTTCTTTAGTAGTTGGGGGTTTGCATCCATAGGAAGTTTAGGGTTGATTTTTTTTTTTAATTTGGTGAAGAATGTAATTGGCATTGTAATGATGACTTTGTTGAATTTATAGATCATTCTCAGTAACATAGACATCTTTATAATACTAATTTTCAAAAGAAAGTGTTTTACTCTGTAGTCCTGACTGGAACTTGCTGTGTAGACAGACAAAGCTAGCCTCAAACTTGCAGTGATCCTGCCTCTGTCTCCAAAGTGCTGTGTAATAGTATGTTTCTGGCCTGGCTTTTCCGGCCTAGCCCTGAGGTTCTGACCTGCGATCCCACAGAAACGCATAGATGCTTATATTAATTTAATGCTGATTTTATGCCCAGGCATATAGCTTGCTAACTCTTTACTCTTAAACTAACCCACGATTTTTATCCTTTTCAGCTATGCGGCTCGGTACCTTTTCTCAGAGCAGCATAGGTGTCCTCTTCATCTGCTGGCTTCTCCACTGCTCTGCTCTGCTCTGCTCTTCCTATTCCTAGTTTTCCTGTTCCCAGAGTCTGGTGACTCCACCCACACTTCCTGTCTACCTTCAGCAAATCAGCGTTTTTATTAAACTAGTAGGCGGGGACAATTATTTACAATGTAACATAATTCCACTACAGTGCTGGGATTATAGTTCTGTGCTCCCAAACCTAATTTCATACTAACTTTCTGATCCATGAAAATGGGAAGTCTTGCCTTCCTCTGTCTGTATCAGTTTGCTTTTTTTTTCTTCCCCCTTTCTCTTTTATAGTTTTGTAGACACTGTTTACCTCCTTAGTTAGGTTTAGGGAGATTTTTAGGCTATCATAAATAGGATTGTTTTTCTGATTTCTTTCTCAGCATGTTCATTGTACATAGAAAAGCTGATTATGTATGTTGATTTTATATTCTGCTACTTTATTGAAAGGGCTTTCAGATAAGAGAGGTTTTTAGTAGAGCCCTTAAGCCTTTTTAAGTACAGGATAATTTGATTTATTCCTTTCTTATCTTTTTTCTCTATTGCTCTCACTATGACTTCAATTATCATATAAGAGGAGAGCGAGTAGATACTTGTCTTCCTCATTCCCAATTTTAGAAAAAAAAAAAAGTCTATCAGAGCCTCATATTATGAGGATCAAGGGAGTTTCTCCAACTTCCCTCCCCTTTAATTCTTCCTGTCTTATCCACCAAGGAGAAAGCTAAGAGAAAGCAAGTTTAAACCTCACTGAAATGCTGATACTTAATTTTAAGATTACAATATATGATCTCCATCTTACTGCTGCAACAATAGAACTCCAGTATGCAACAGTGTTGCAGCAGAATGAGCTGCAAGACAGAGTATCTAAAATTAGCCCTTAGAGAGTCCAAAGTCAAGATGGCAAAACAAGTGCACCCCACGTTTCTGGTAAAAATGATCAGCATAGTAAATGTAGTTAATTCTGAGAAGTTTAACACAAAACTCACCCTAATGGTTTATTTTACTTACTAAGTAATCCCCAGCTCTCAACAGACAATGACAAGCTATATTAAGATTCACAATAAGGGTTACAGCACTTGTGCAAGAGTGAGGACAGGCGTGCAGATTCCCAGAACCCATGTGGATGCCAGATGGATGTGTTGGCCTGCTTGTAATTCCAGCCTGGGGGTGGGGGCTTGGTGGGGTTCTCAGAGCAAGCTGGATAGCAAGAGTAGCTGTATTATCAAGTACTGAGTTTGACTGAGAGATCCTGTCTGAAGAACTGAACCAATGATGATTCTTGACATCAGTTATAGCTTTCATGTGCATGTGTCTCTACACATGTGCAAGCACATACACACACACACACACACACACACACACACACACACACACACACACCCCAAATACACCCATGGAAAGGGAAAAAAAAGGCAAAAAAAATGCCAACTCTGAAAAAGGTACAATTTTTATTTTTTGCAAAAAAAAAAAGTTTTTTATTCAATATGAACGAAGTTGCATATTTGTGTGCCACTTGAATACAGTGTCCTCAGAAGAAAAAAGAGGGCGTTCTCTGTGAGATCATCAGGTGCTCTTAATGACTGAGCCACCTCTCCTACCCCCATACATTTTTATTTCTTGACTAAAATGAGTGTTTCTTAAAGAACTTGGTCTATTTAATCTAAAAATTAAAAATATTTTTAACTATGCACATGTATACATGCTTATATGTGGGTATATGCATCTGAGCAAAGGTACCCATGGAAACCAGGGGCTAGATTCCTGTGAAGGTGTTCTAAGTGATTCGGAGCTTCCAGATGAGGTCCTGGAACCAAACTCAGTTCCTTTGGAAGAACAGCTCTTAACTGCAGAGCCGCTTCTCCACCTCTCATCTAAATATTTAAATTTATTCGCATTAAGCTGATTGTGGAAGTCCTTTTTATCCATTAATGTGAAATCTGTTTCATTTATGATATTTGTGACTTTTCTTTTGTCTCCATCAATCTAACTGGTTTTACTAATGTTACTACTGATTTTATCCCAGAGAACCATACACATTTCTTTTCTCCACTATCTTAGTGGTATTGATTTCTCTCTGCTCCTATGTTCTTTACTTTCTTCTTCCTTTGGCTTTGGCAATTCTTTTCCTATTTTCTCATTTTCAACATCCATATGTATCTAAAAAGCTTTTAAGCTAAGTATCTCTCTCTCCACTCACGCCCTAGGGACTTTGAGTAACTCTTTTCCTCTCTCCTACATCAACTTTTTTTCCTTTCTACTGAATAATCCCCATAATAATGCATCCCAACATAGTTACAGACCTTACCATAAACAAAAGAACAGCCTCCACTGCTCCCACATCCTCCTCAGGCTATCCCACACCTCTTACAAATACTGTACCCAAGCCGCTGGCTTGTCCTTCTGTTCTCTAGAACCCACTCCATTTAATCGACCAGTCTTCTCTTCACAGTGAAACTGCTTTCATAAAGGTCACCAGCAAGTTTCATCTCTCTGCTCTTACTCATCAGTCAGCAGCACTTGACAGCTTTTGCTCCTGCTCCCAGCCTAACACCCTTCACTGGCTTTCTTCCCTCTCTCCCTCCCTTGCTCCTCCTCCCCACTTTCCAGTTCCAATTTAGGTTCCAGCCCCAGAGTTCTCAGACAGCATCTGTTTTTTCGTATATATATAATATATATACGAAATATATATATATATAGTTTATATATATAGTTTATATATATAGTTTATATAGTTTATATATATATATATGTATATATATATAAATAAACTACCCAAGGCCCTTCATACTCCTAGAATATGAAGTGGTATCTATTCAAGCTTTTTGTATTACTCATAATTTGTAGCATATATTCTAATTGCCTCAACAAGATAGTTACTTTTGAGACAGGGTCTCACTATAGCTCAGACTGGCCTTGAGATGACAGTGTTTTTTCCTAATTCACTTTCCCAGGAATTGAAATTACAGGTATAATTTAGCTTCATGACTGGCTAAAACTTACATATTTTAATCTACATGGTTAACTACATGTTCTCCAGTGAAAAATCTCAAGAGTGTCCTGTTTCTTCCATCCCCTAAACCTGTCTAAATAGTGTTGTGTGAATGCTAAACCTGAAGAAAGCACTATAAACTCCATTGCTGATTTTATACAAGTACATAAAAAGTATCGTTCTACAAGATTTACACTTAAATAACAAATATTACATACAAGTCACTGAGCCTCAAAATCTTGGACTCACATGTTAGAATGATGATTTTATAATGTGTTGAATGGAATACAAGTGTTCTACTCAAACTAAGCCAGATGAGTGGTTCTTCTGTTCTAATTTTTGATGAGATGAAAACAAAATATTTATATTTTTCCACTAGGGGTTTCTCACATGTTGAGGCTAACTTAAAACCAAACAGCTTTATTGAGAAAGGACCAAAGAAGCTGTAGCTGACCTCTGGGTTGACAACTGAGCAGCTGAACTGTACCTCTTCACCTGTATTACAAGCTAGTAGCTCAGAGCCATTATACATAATCAGTATAAACCTGGAACAGCCTCATTTCAAACAGAGCCAACTGCCACCATATGGGTTTCAGTGATTAGTCCTCACAGTTCCCTGAACCTCCTGTCTGAGAGCTCTCAGCTGCCCTATCTCACCAAAGGGAGGCAAAGTGAAAAGATTAAACTACCCAAAGCTACCAAGTAAAAGCTACATCATGTTCTTTTCCACCTGCTTCTGGTGTTCAGCTACTGTTCTGTGATGTTCACTGTTTGGTTTCTATATCTTTTTCTTTTCTAGTCCAGGGAAAATTTTATATAAAGCTGCAAAATCCACCAACTCTAGCAGAAGCACTGATATGACTTGGTGCTGAAGTAACCTTTAAGGGGATAACTACAGTGGTTTCTCTGGTGATATGTAATCTGCCTAGAAACTTTACTACTTTGCATCTTAACAATGAGACACTCAAGTATCTTTAAGACACTTAAGTATCTTAAACCAAGGGGTTCAAGGGGTTCAGGGGTAAAAAACACACACATTCTTGTCACCACAGTGCTGTCATGCTCATCTTCCGTGTCACTGCCACACCCTCTCACAGCTGCTCCTGTTTCTTTTATATGGTGCATGGATGTGCTGGGTTCACCACTTTCAAGAAGAGGTAATGTCTACCTTAATTCTAAGCTCCTGAAAGACTTCAAATGGAACAGTTTCCAGTCAGTACATACACAGTTCAGTAGCATTTTGCTATTAAAAAAGGAAAGCAAATGACTTAGTTAGAAGACTAACAGAGCCCCTGGGTATTCTTATAAAGGTAGTTCTATTTTATTGCAGCCAAAAACTATACAAGCCTGCTGAAGATTAAAACTTACATGACAGCTTGAAGTCTGGCAGCTTAATGTCTGTTTCCATTTCATCTTGTAGCGTTTAGGTGATGGTGCTGTTTAGTGTCATAGGAGAAAATGAATGGTGTCAACAGCACACTACTTTCTGCTTTTAGCTTCTCTCACAAGGCCCAGAGAATCCCTGACAATGATACACCATTCATTTTTCTGCCCAACTTCTCAGAGATAAAAATGGTGAACTTTACCTGGACCGGTCCAGCTTCTGACAGCACACATAATAGTTTTTAACATAGAAGGCTCACAGACTTGGCACAGTTTTAGACTTTCCTAAGAAAGCCAGCATGTAATCACTCTTAGAGAGCCAGGATTTATATTAAAAATAATTGTGTAATGCCTCAAGAACAAAAACTTAAAATGGAAAAAAACCTTGATGCAAACACATGTTAAATATAGACCTTACCTTGACTAAGTTATAATGTCAGTGTAGGTTATTGCATTGAAAAACACAGCCTACAGTGCTAGTGAAGGACAAGAAAGCCTCTTGAGCCTTGTGTGACATCAGTACATAAAAACACAAGGGCTACATTCAGAAATTTACTTGTGCAGCAGAAGTTGGCTTAGGGGACAATTAAATATTGAACTTCATTCTCTTTGGGTGTTCTCAGAATTTTGCAGTAGACCCCAGTGATTTTCAGCTGCCCTATATGTCCTGAATAATCAAATATGGAGGGAAAGTCCAGAAGCTTCAATCTTTGTTTCTCAGGATGCCTCAAACGTGTAGCTAGGCTGCAGGCCACACTGTAGCTCTTCCAGAGGCTGCTGTGTGAAAGCACACAGATAGTTCCAGGCTAGACAGTTCTGCTGATTTTATGATCCATAAGAAAGGGTCTTTTTAGAAAAGGGCACAGTTGTGCTTTCTCTAAAGACATGGGCTCCTGTCTGGAGATGCAGACTGTCAGAGGTTATCTGGAGCGTTGGCTGTAAAGAAGAAAGTCCTTGTCTTGGCACAACAGGCAGAGTTTCAGGCTTCGGCAGCTACCTCCAGCAACAAAAAATGCCCAGATGCCCATGAGCACCATGATTATATATGCTGATACAAGATTTACTCCATAATAAGGACTTAGGAAAGTCTGTAAAGGAAAAATAAATCAACTTGAGTAAAAGCACAAGCTTTAAAAACCTGTGGAATAAACAGAGATAACAGAAAACACAATGCTTTCAACAGCTGGACTGTGTCTCACAAACATGGGATGACTGTCATGTGTAAAAGACTCAGGAAGGTGCAGCAGGCACTGGTCTGTGAACTTTCACTTTGCTTGAGTCAAATGGTAAACCTAAAAGATAGCGGCTAGCCAGAACCTAATAGGACACTTAACAGAAAGCATGCAGAACACCTGGCACTTGTTTTATACCCATTCCTGTCTTAATATAATTGGCTTTAAGGATCTGCAATAAAGTCAGGTACATCTAGATTACTTTAATATGAATCATAAGTATTCAAAGGAACACAAGGAAATAGAGTTGGGTTTTTTGTGTATATTGCTATATATCCAAAAAATTTAATCATTATAAAACAGGAACACTGCTCAGTGATAGAGTTCATGCTTATTATGTATGAAAGCCTGAGTTCAACCCCCAGCACCAAAGCATAACCAACAGAGTATCAAAAGGTGCAGTGATTGAAATTGCTGAAGACAAGTCTCCATCATAACAGAACTTAATATACTACTACATAAAATAGTAACAAATAAGTAATTAAATAATTAATTGCAAATTATGATTCAAAGGATTGGGAGAAGAGGCAGGAACAAGCTTGCAATTATGGGTACGAGTAATATCCAAAGATACCCTGGATATTAGTAACAGACCATGAGATCTCCAAAGGCAGAAGTCAAATAAGGGCTTGGATACCTGAGCATCATACTAAGAGGACAGGCCAAGGAAAGGAAGAGCACTAGTGCTCTAGTATAGCCTCCCCATGAGGAGAGCTCACAAGGAGCCACCACAAAGACAGAAAGAGTGTAAGATGAAGTCCTAGGATAGTCCAACATTTCTAAATCCCTGGAAGACAAGAGTCAGTGAAGGCCGGGTGGCGGTGAAGCATACCTGTATCTCCAGCAACTCAGGAGGCAGAGGAAGGCAGACCTCTGCGAGTTAAATGCCAGCCTGAAATACAGAGCAAGTTCCAGGACTGTCTACACAGAGAAATCCTTCCAAAAAAACAAGCCAAATCAAACCAAACCAAACCAAGTGACCCAGTCAAAGAGTCAAGAATGTGTTAAAAGAAAATCAGGAGGAAACTGAGGGACCAGTCCTAACAAAAGAAAATATTTGACTGGGTCAATTTGTTGCCACACACCTTTAAAACAAGTGCACTCCACTTACCTTCACCTGACTTGCACAAGTCCCTGACTAAGGAACCAAAGTTGAATTCTCCACAAATGGGTTCATTTTTCAGGTAGTACCTTATACAGAAAAAAAAATTCATTCTTCAAGAGCCATACTTTGGCCAAGGTAGATATTGGGAATATTATAGAAACTTTTCCATAATAATCCTATATTCGAGCCTATTAAATTTTATGCTCTTATGATCAGTCACAAAGCATTGTATAGTTGTTACACAAATGAGAAAAGCAAATCTTCAAACTTGAGGTTTAGCTAGATTATTTATCAGAAGACAAAAATGAAATAATAAAAACCAGTTGAAATAATAAGTTGAACAATATTAAAATGAAGAACTGGAAATAGGGATGTAACTCACAGGAGGCTTGCCTGTGTGCATGCAGAAGGCCCTAAATGGTGCTCTAGAACCACACACACAGGACTTTCAAAAATAATGCAAAATATAGATGTGGTAGCTCATGTCTATAATACTAACCCTAGGTGGCTAAGGCAGGCCAGCCACAAATTTGAGGCAAGCTAGAACTACAGAGTGAACTCTATACCAGAATAAAAACAATGAAATAGAAGCTGTTTACAGCACATATACCTGACTAGAGAGTCTCTTGTAGAGAGTATAAAGAACTCCTAAAACATCAAAACAACAACAAAGACAGCAGGAAGTAGGCAAACTATTTGAAGGGGTTTCAAAAAGAAATACTCTAATTGCCCACCAGCCATATGAAGATATGCTTACTTTACTATCAGGACATAAAAGTTTAGTACGCCTTCACTATATTCCCAGTAAGATAAGACAGAAAATATTGGCAAGGACATAGAGCAATGGAAGCTTGTACTCAAATGGTTAGTGATTATGTCAATATAAACATGCTAAAAAAATGGAATGGTATGACAAGTTCATGTATATACTCCTCTGGCCCCAATCAGTCTGCTTCTAGGTATGTAGCAAAAGAAAACATGTACATGTTTGCTACATATACTGGAATGCATTCTAGTTGTAATTGTCACCGTAGTTAGGAAATAGAGGGCTGAGCAGAAGGCTTAGTCCTTCAAGTGCTTGTTCAATAGCCTGCATTCAGGTTCCTCTCATCTGCCTCATGCATCTGTAGGAAACACTGATGGTTCTGTTTCTGATATGTGTGTCCTGAATCTGGCCATTTCTCCGTTCTTCACTGCTCTTTCATCCAAGTCCTCCTTGCCTTTCCCTCAATGAAATGGCCTCACCCAGGTAATCAGCTCTTAGAGGAGCAGTCAAAGCTGTCTTTTCCAGGTCTTTGCTAGGTTATCCCCCACATTTCCTCCCTTTCTGTATTCTGAGACGTGCTTGCCAGGCAATTGATAATTTAATCCATAGTGTCCCTTGTGGAAGGAGTGAATCAACTTGCAAAGGTTGTCCTCTGACCTCTACAAGTGTCTTGACATGTACATATTTGCACTCTTGATTATTACAAAAATATAAACAATAATAAGAGTATTTTTTGAGAAAGGTTTCTTCTTATCCTGCCTCCTGCTTCTCTACTTTCCATCTATTTAGTTTCTATCAAATCTTCTTCCACGAGGGTTCTTGCCCTCTAATCCAGCTAAAATGCACTCTCTTTACCCATACATACCTAAAGTTTTACAGTTCTTGTTATTACTAAGGTTGTCTTACATTATGACATCTATAAAAAGCCAAGCAATATCGTAAGGGTAAAAGAGAGAAAGTGAACATATTAAAATTCTTAATACCATTTATCCATGGATGTAAAAGCTATACATTAATTTTTTCCTATTTTTAAAACAAGGGGGAATTTTGAAAATTATCATGTATTTAAGTAGCACGTTACCAGTCAGATACAAATCATTACATAGTACTTTAAAAATGAATCTGGACAAGTTTTTTCAACTTTAACATGCAAACCGATACTATCTTATGGTTGGCCTTGAACTCATGATCCAATGGCCTTTTACTTCATTTATAGGGGAAAAAAGTGAATTATAGGTAAATAAAATTGATCATGTGGTTGTTTTAAGAGAGAACATACTGGACTGAGCAGCCAAAGATCTTCTGATTAGAATACATGCTTAGCATATTTATGGAAACCAGGGTGGCCAGAGCAGACAAACCACTCAAGATCATGGGAGATGCTGTTGAGAACCGAGGGTGGGAAGGAAGCAGATGGTTGGACTTGAGAGCCACATCCAGATAGTGTAGGACTGCATCTCTTTCTCTCAGTGAACTGAAGAGTTGCTATAAGAATGTCAAAGAAAGGGATGTGGACTCTGAGGAGGCTGAGGAAGGAGGATCACCGTGACTTTGAGGCTTAATCTACATATCTGGTGATTTCCAGGATAGCCTAGGCTACAGTGAGATCCTGTCTCAGAATAAAAATTACTCAATATTGTACATAAAATGTGCAAAAGATCTAGATAGGGCCATGGCAGGGTCATTTTGATAACTGCCATGTATATAAATGACTATCACTCAGATCCAAGTCCTTACACACTGCTATTTAAAAAAAGTGATAAAGGTTTTAAACTTTACTTTGCAGACTAGCACAGCTATAATGTCAGTAAGGGAATAAAATCAGCACATCTGCTCCTGGTCAGAATGTGTAAAGTGTCACCACCTTACATACCCTGTTTCAGCAATTTGTATTGAGGACTCAGAATATTCAACCAATTAACTTCATAGTTCCCTGCCTCAAAACCTAAACATAGGAAAAGATCCATGCACATAAATAGTCAAGAAAGCTTCACAACAGCCAAAACAACAACAAAAGGGAAGTGAGTAGCCGAATTATTCAAATAAAATTAATTTTCACCTAAGGTTTTAATTTTAACTAAACTTTGTATCTGAAGGAATTTATAATGAAGAGAAAATGCTTCAGATATGCTTCATAAACAAACATGATGTAAACTGCTTTAGGCTTGATCATACATCCACAAAGACAGATGTAAGGAGAATCGCTAATGAGACAGATTCCCCTCTCTGCTGAAACACAAATGTCCACTTGCAGGCTTCTTCTGACCAGCCCTCCCTTCCCTATGAGTGTGCCTTTCATTTGGGTGAATCTATCACTGGGGCGTTTGCAAGCACTGAGAACACAGGGATAACACTCACCTGAGTGGACACCAGCAGGTGAGTTAGGAGGACTGTAAGGAGGATGTACCATTTTTTCTTCTCACAGCCATCAAAAAACACAATGCCCCAGAACACATGCAGCATTATGATAACCAGCGTCATGAAAGCTGAAAAGACAAGTCAATAATTATTGGCCAGTCCTGCTGACAACAGACACCAAAGCCACTGGATCCCATAACTGTGCTCAGGCTCTGAGATAGATCACCAGTGCCCACAATGGGCTTGATAAGATCTCCCATTAACTTTTGAAGAGTCATTATCTGGGAGGGACTCAGCCTTTGTAGAAGTTATACCTCTAGAATATGAACCTGTTTGACAACAGCCAACTAGGGTTTGGCTTTCAAGACATTTCGCTGAGGTATGCAAAGAGATTAGCATGAACTCTACATAGCTTATTTTCAATTAGCCTACGGCCCTACTTAAAGAAAATTTTCTGAATTGAACAGAACACCACTGTCTAAACAAGTCTCTGCACTAAAGGGGAATTTCTCTTCAGAAACTTTTTTAGATAATGTAATAAAAAATTAAAAATATTGTAATTATCTTAAGATACTTTTTAAATAGTTGGCAGTGAATCCAATTAGCACTTCCATGTCTCTGGAATATTGCCTTTGTAGGCAGCCTGTGTCCTGGATAACATTTCTTCTTTAAAGCAGGCAAGTCCTATACATTATGTATACTTTAACATGAAAAAAGGCACATAAGATTTCCCTTTCCTGCCACATAATAAAGAGTCCATGAACTTTAACCCATCAGGCAGAAAAACCCCAGGCAAGAGTTGTGCACCACTTGAAAGAAAATTAACTTGGCAATGCCAAGCAAAGGAGAATAATTGCATCTATTTCAGTCCAGCAAGGCATTCGAGCTACACTATATACTATAGACTATATACACTATATACTCTATCTGTACTCTAAACCAGTCAGTTCTCAAATCAACAGATCACAAGCCCAGGGATTTGTTATCAGGGCAACTTACTGGTACTCATCCCACCCATAAATCAGAAACAATGGGACAGGAGCCCAGAAAAGCCAGTTTAAACAGCCTTCCAAGAGATTCAGTGCGTTATCAAGTTTCAGCATACTGCAAAGGAGGCATTCTTATAAATGTGCATAAGGAGATACAAGAATATTAAGAATATTTTACATAATTACTACAGCACTACTGTAGTAACAAGGAATGCCATAACGGATAAGTAAATTACAGTGTACTCACACAGTGGACACAACATGTATCATCTCAAGAACACAATGCTGAGTGAGAACAAACATACTGTGAAAATGCATATTATTCATAGGAGGAAGATCTCCACAAAATATTAAAAGAACATAACTGTTGTGGCTAGGGGAGAGTACGTTGTCACATCTCTGTAAGAGTGGTCTCATGTCAGACTGGAGGACCACACTAAAAGGATTCCATTCAGGTCAGGCCAGCACTCTGAAGAGTGCAGCTCCTAAGGACAGATGCCTGTCAATGGTGTGACACTGAGAACACTTAAAAATCCAGGGGCTAATCAGCGGTTTTTAAAATTTCTCCAAGTCCAAAAAGTCCAAAGCAAAACTGACACAATGAAAACTTTTTTTTTTTTAATGGTAAAACGTTCATACTCTAAGGAAGGGTTTTCTAGGACCTAGATGTTAATCAAATGTCAAGAGGAATCACTACCACAGGGTTTGTCATCTACCTGGCAGCCTCGGCTTGCCATGAGTACTGAGATCAGCTAAATATGCTCCCAAGGTTAGTTCCTAGAGTCCTGCTACTTGGTAAATGCTCTTACTGATGACATTTACAGCCTGTCCTTATCCAAAACAGTGTTGTACTACAAGCTTCAGGCAAGTATCCTCTGGACCTCTTTGGTCCTCCAGATTACAGGTCTGAATGTCTTGATCCTTCCAGCTAAGAAGTCTGGTGGACTGACTTTGCCTCCAAAGCCCAGTCAGACATCTCAGACTAGCATTCAAATTCCTTTATCATCTAGACCCAAAGAACTTCAACAGCATCCTTGTGTGGTGATATATTGTATATTTAATAAAATAGTCTGGAATATCAGAGGACAGAGCCATCTCTTCCAGCCTTTTGTTTTTGTTTTTCTGAAACAGGGTTTTCTGTGTAACGGCCCTGGCTGCCCTGGAACTAACTTTACAAACCTGGCTGGCCTTGAACTCAGAGAGCTCTGCCTGCCTCTGCCTCCTAAGTGCTGGGACAAAAAACAACTTATTAGATGTACAATATATCACCACATCCTTGTTTCAGAAACACAGACCTCAAGCCAGGCATGGTGGTGCAGCACTTCAGAGGTAAAGTTCAGAAGTTCAAGGTCATCCTTGATTTGCTTAGGAGACATTAAGTTATACAAAGTAGAATTTAATCAAGGGAGTGCTGCCTCCAAATACCCCCAAAATAAGTAGTTTGCTAACCAGGTCTGTTAATGATAACAAAATTTAGGATGCTAGGATATAGGTGTTTGTTCATCAGGATTGACCAGCTCAGGCTTCATTCCCATAACAACAGAGACAACCCTGACTTAAAGCCAACCCATTATGTCCATCTTGGTAACAAAGAACATGCCTCTAACAGGCAGATCAATAGGGCTGCATAGGGTCACAACTGTCAAGTCCTTGTGTGCCAAAAGACCCATAGCTCCTTTTTTCAGATAGTGTAATTCTGCTAGATGGGCAAAATGACCCCTGTTCACAACTATTTAAAACAAACAAACAAACAAACCATGGTAGCATACTTAAAATAATTCTGGTAATATCTTTACTGTGTAAATCATCAGCTAAGTTGTCATATTTGCATTCTTCTATCGCTGTTTACATTGTGTAGCCTGGATGTGGGTGGGAAGGGAGGGGGATTTAAGAATAACAGTATATATAAAACGCATAAGCCTAAAAAAATATATATGTGTGTGTTAGCAAGATCTACTATTGGAGGCTGGCTCTTTTTTGGGCATTAGCCATGGATGGATACACACTATTACTAAGGAGCATTTGTTTATTAATCTCTAAGTGTGTAGAGTGATTTCACATTGGGAAGACATAATCTTTCTTTAACAGTGGTAGGAGGAGAAAATTGACTCCCACAATTGTCCTCTGACATCCACACATGTGCCATGACATCCAAAATTAAATTCTCAAATGAATACCTCCTCTGTGCAGCCATCAAGCTAGTCTTCCTTGTTTCACTAAGTGAAAGTGTGTTAATGGGTCATATTCATTAGTGTTGCCTCCAACATAGCAGGCTGCCTTTGTAAATACTGACCAACAATTAGGGTCCATTCCCATACAAAATAAGACAACCCTAATTTACAGCTAGTCACTAGTTCCATCCCCGTATCAAAGAACATGCCTCTAACAGGCAGGTCAAGGTAGCAACATAGGGTGACAATCAGCATTAAGTCCTGGTATATCATTAAGTCCCCTTTACTTTCATCAGGAAAAGCCTAATTCTGCCAGGTGGGCAAGATGACCCTGAGAAACAACTACTCAAAAAGAACAACATTGGTGTACGTAAGAAATAACTGTGGAAATGTCTTTGCTAAATATCCCAATTGTCTGAGTGGTCAGACTTACTGTTTCTTGTCTCTGTTTAAATTGTTCTAAGTGTAACCTGGGGCTAGGATCCAAAAGAAATTTAAGGTTGACAGCATATGTGGGATGTATATGCATAAGGTCTGTATAAGCTGGTAAAGTTTTCTGTTTGAGGCTGGTTCCCTTTTCTTCATTAGTCAGAACAAGTTACACACTATTACCAAGGGGCTTTTTCCCTTATTAATCTTTAAGTATGAAGAGTAATGTCTCACTGGTAATACATGTCAATTCTATACCACCACAACAAAATAATTTACAATGTGAATGTTTCTTCTCTGATGTGAATTCTCTAACTGTCATTAGCAGAGATGGGGAGGATGCAAGGGGAGATACAAGAGAGATGTGGCACATCAGAGCCAGGAATAAACAGGAGAAATGGCTGTGGAACAAGTCAACAAATGCCGGGACGTCTAGTACATGTGTCCCACATAGGCATCGAGCCATATGGGTTCTAGCTGAGGTGGTTGAGGAAGGCTACACTGATAAAGTTAAAAACAGGCTGAAAATTTCCCTTCCAAAATTTTATAGTACCGGGTTTAATTTCTTTTAATGTTTAATGGCTCTGAACTGGGCACTCTTTCTTCATTTTAAAATTTTCTTTAGACAGTATCTCACAATGCAGCTCTGGCTGGCCTCTTACTCATGGGGATCTATATGCCTCTGCATCCTGAGTGCAGGGATGTACAAGCATACACCATCATGCTCAGCTTCTGTCCTTCTTGAAAGAATTGGAATTGAGGCCTGCAGGAGAGAGGTCTCTTCTTTCTACTTGGAACATACTTCCTCTTTTGGCCTAAGTATTACTCATCTTTAAAAATATTTCTATTCAAATGGTACTTCCCCCAGAAGCTGTGACTAGCTTTTATTTTTTAGTAAATATTTTAAAGCATTTTTAGGTATGCAGTAACAAAGGATTCCAAGAGGCTCTGGAGATGGAAATAAGTGAGATAGACATAGCTTTTGCTTATACAGTTTAGCACATAACTGGACAGAGAGTAGCACTAAACAATAGTCACATTAGTCATTCACAGCTGAGGTATATATGACAATGAACTTTACTGTCTCCATAGAAATATTTCTTTTCTATATAACATTTATATTATGCTTTGTGTTTGTTCTTATTCCTACAATTGGCAGAAGGCTGAAGAAATTTTTAACAATTATTTATAGAATGCATAGTTAAACAATCAAAAGGACTTGTTCCCAAATATTAAATTTAAATTAAATAGGCTATAAGTTGAAATTGGAACCTCAATTTCATACTTCCTTCTCTACCAAGCATTTCTAAGAAGTAGCGATGAGTCTAACTTACTGCTGGCATGCTCCACAAACACTGATTTAAAAAAAAAAAAAAAAAAGAAAAGAAAAAAAAAAGAACTAACTTACATTTGCACTTCAGAAACTATGCCTGTAACATGTATATACATGTATATACAGGTATCATACAATATGTGTGTTACTGACATAACAACATAGATAGAGATGCTAATTAACAACCTCATATACCTTATCTATTCTAATTACCATTTTAGGAATAAATCTACTCTTCCAAGGGACTCATTTTTAAGCTGGACTTGAAAACATCCTGGTTAGTAAAGGAGTTAGCACCATCTAGAGGACAAAAGCCAGCAATATATGAAGATGGAAAGAAAACAGCTCCTGTAACAATGTAAATGCCAAGAAAATTGACAATATAGAAGGTGTCTTTTTGCTGGACTCTGACAAACTTTAGCCATTAAAACTACATTTGCTTTTTACAAACCAAGAATTATTACTATTTAAAATTTATGCCAGGCACCTGGAAAGATGGCTCAGTGGTTAAGAACACTGGCTGCTCTTCCAGAGGACCTGATTTCAATTCCCAGCACCCACATGGCAGCTCACAACTATCTGTAACTCCAGATCCAGAGGATCTAACACTCTCACACAGAAATTTATACAGGCAAATTACTAATACTCATAAAATAAAAAGAAGTAAATAATTTTTAAAAATCATGCCGGGAACATGACACAAACATGCTGGGAATGTTCACAAAGGCAATCTGCTCTGTTGGAGGTGACATCAATACGCACTATCCATTAACACACTTTCCCTTAACTTTCAGACAGAGTTAAAGGGTTTGTACCATATGCTATAGGACTTTTCAACCAGGGAAGACTAGCTTGCTGGTTTCTCAGGGCTGTATTTACTCGAGAAGCTGACAGTTTTAGTGTCCACAGGAAAGGCTAGGGTCTGAATTAACAGGGAAACTCATAATGGTGGTGGACTGTTTCTGGATTCAGGGATTGCCATGATGCCTCTTAAACTACTGCAGCTTTTTTTTTTTTTGGTCATTTATCTCTATAATCTTTTTATTCTATTAAAAGTTACTGAAACACTAGCTTTTGGTCATACGCCCCCACAAGATGGTAAGCTCCTCGATGAGCTTTGGCCTGGATGTAAATATTAATTTAATGAAAAAAAATGAGTTCACTTATTTCAATGACATAATTGCTGTTGGTCTAGACAGCTACAAACACATTTTTCCTCAATTTTAAACAAAGTGAAATTTAATAAAAAATATTCTAATTATAAAGAATCTTGTATCATAATTTGTAGCTGATAAATAAAAAGCATGCGAAAATAGTTGGTCCTTTTCACTGCATCTTTGCATAAAAGGATTAATTCATCCACCTTTTCCCCTCTGAATTTAAAGATCAAATCATGCTATCTATCTGTAAAAGGCACTGAGTTATAGATTAATCAAAGATTAGAATTTAGGACTATGAGTCCTAAATTGAATTGATAGCACTGGGCAAGAAAAAAAAAGCAGGGGCTTACAGGTTTATATTGAAGATAAATATAAAATAACAAAACAGAGACTGTATCTCACAAAATTAACTGCTAATGTTTCAACTATACTGTAACATTTCAGTATAGCCAAATCAATATATATAAACCTTTCTTTGTTTGTTTGGATTTTATTGTTTTTTGTTTGGTTTGGTTTTGTGAAATAGGGTTTCCTCTGTGTAGCTTTGGAGCCTGTCATGGAACTTGCTCTGTAGACCAGGCTGGCCTTGAACTCACACAGATCCTTGCTTCTGCCTCCTGAGTGTTGGGATTAAAGGTGCGTGCCACCACTGCCTGACAAATATATAAATCTTATGTAAGATCAATTCCTGTAATATCCTAAAGCATTCCAGTTAAACTTCTGCCCCTCACTCTCAGGTGTAGTGTAGTGGCTAAGAATATCTTCCCCTTAACAGGCCTAACATAAATCACCTTCACTTGAATTCTGAAGCCAATGAATTGAAGTAAGGATGATCCTTTAGAGCAGAACCCAGACATGCACAACTATGGCACCTACCTGAATTAAGGAAGAACTGAGGAGAATCACCATGAATACCCACTGTGCCTGGTCCCAAGGAGTCAGATAGGGTGTTCACAAAGGAAAACACTCCGCTCATGATACCAAAGCCCAAGCCAGAAACTAAAGAGGAAGAAAATACTGTTAAGCCCTTTTCCTGTTATGAGTTCAGTTTAAATCTAATTTGCAAGGACTGGGGAATACTATTTCACCACAGAGAAAAGGGTATGCCTGCTCTTGTGGAAGCATCAGACAGCCAGTTTTAGAAGGCTAAGTGAGAAATGTGAGGAGAAAAGAAAATACAGGATGTAGTAGATCAATGAACAAAGGAGAAGGCACAGAAGAAACTAGAGAGAAAGAAGAGGGTAATGTGTTGCAGGCTCTGGCTTTGCTTTATTGTGGCCAAATTGTGAGAGTAAATGTGATTGCAAGGTAGGAACTCTGAGTCAGATGAACTAATTTTACATGGAGACCTAGATCCTGTGTGTGTGTGTGTGTGTGTGTGTGTGTGTGTGTGTGTGTGTGTGTGTGTGTGTGAACATGCACTTGTGTCTGCATGAGTATATGTATGTCGTATGTCATGTGCAGGCTGTGCAGTTGTTGGTCCCGTAGAACTAGAGTTACAAGTGATCATGAACCATCATCTGGGTACTGGGAACTTAATTCAGTTCCTCTGCAAGAGCAGTAGGTGCTCTTAACTGCTGAGCCATCTTTCCAGCACTTCAATTATATTTCTTCATGACCCTATAAAGTCTAACTTACCATAGGCCAACAGTCGTATTGAGGGTGCTGTCTCTTCAGGGTTTATACTTTTCAAACCCTCACTGGCTTTTCTAAAAGAAAAACACATTTTATATTTAAAAAAAAAAAGCCATACATCAGGCAGGTCACAGGATCCTTCAAAACTAGATATTTAGTGAGGCTTCTGATCAGGTAACACTCCAGGTTGCAGTCCAGAATCCTTTAAGTGAAACCCAGAACATTTCGGTAACTGAAGTCAAATTAAGTTTCTACTAACCTCATTTAGCTGATATCTCCATAAAAGGAAAAAATTAGAATATTAGTAACAAGCCAATAAGGGTTAAATTCACTGAAAATAATAGCAATGTTTTAATTTCTGATATCAATAAATATTTATCTCATTAGCCTGAGAGATCTGGCACTCTGAATTTTCTTCTTCCAAATTGTTACATCTTTTACATGTTTTACTTGCATTCTGTTGTATATTTCACTATGGCTATATTCTCCCAACCTTTATTCTACTTTCCACTCCAAAGAACCAAAATCATTCTCACCCTTCTAACAGCATTTTTCTTTTGGTGTAGTAAGCTCATGCCTCACACATGCTAAAAACATGATCTATCACTGAGTGACACCTGTAGCCTGCCCCCACTCTTCCCATTCCTCTCCATAGCAATTTATTACAGTACTGAGGAGCTAAATTCTCACACTGGTACTTAATCATTAGGTCTTTTGATTCTAAAATATTTTATGTATTTGATTCATATTTTGAATTCAGAAGCACATGAAGTCTGATATTTTTGTAATAACCTATATGGAATGCTGCCTTTAGAATAGGCTATAAATACTTAAATGAAAAACCAAATACTTCTTAGTAATAAATTAATCGAGAGTGATCACATGCATACTTCTGTTACAGCCAGTTCACAAATGTAGCAAGAATCTGCCTCTGTCCTCTCCCCCATTGCCATGTAGATATATCAGGAATGTCAGGTGTGATTGTTATACTACTGTCTCTATTACTAATCCAGAAACTCCACAACCATTTAAAAGCCAACTGAAAGGATATTTAAATTATATATACTGTAAAGTATATCTATTAAAGAAACAAAAGAACCAAAGTACTTTGGAATGACCTGTCAGGAGGTGAGATGAACTCTAGGAACAGACAAGTTAACTAGAACATATTTATTTCCTGGACACTGCATTAACTTAAACTTCAGGGAAGCCACGTGTGCTGGCTCATGTCTACAATCTTAGCCCTTGGGAGGCTGAGGGAGAAAGACTACTTAATTTTCAAACAACCTGGGTGATATAGTGAGACTCTACTCAAAAGGCCAATGTAAAATAAAATTTAAAATCTTAAGAAACACATAGTTATTACTGTTGGTCTATTCATTACATAAACACAGAATCACTACACAAATATGTCATTGATTATATTTGGCAATATAGAATTAAATCAAAATAGCCGCGTGAATAGTGAAAAGTGCCCTCTGTGTTTCTAGAATTAAAGAAACAATTTGTAATTTCAGTGTTGTCCATTTGAAAGTACTGTTTGGCAGGAAGGGTGTAACCCAGATATTCATGTGACTGTCTTTCTCTGGAGCAGCAATCAACTAAATTGTACAATTTTTCTTAACAAAACAAACCTACCTGTCAGAGGAATTCTGTTAAAGGTTAGTTCAACCTTATGAGTTATACAACAGCAACAGTCTACAGCAGCAAATATACCCAGGTAGTTTAATCAATACATTTGGGAGGATTTATTTTGTAAACATTGTTTTTCTCTATTGTACATACTGTGGTACTTCAGTCTGGAACATATTAAGTTTCTAGGCATGGCGGCTTATGTCAAAAATACCAGCAAGGTCAGAAGTTCAAGGCCATTCTCAACTACATATTGACTCAAAAGCCATGAGGGAATAAAATACATGAGACTTCCACTTTTAAAATAACTTTAAAATTTTATAATAAAATACAGCAAAACAAAACAAAACCCGGAAAGCCTCAAATGGTGTATTTCTATTCAGATCCCTTGATAATCTCATTCTCACCTATACACTCAAAAAAGAATAAATGAGCCAGAGGTGGTGAAGTACCTACTTAATCCCAGAACTATGGAGACAGAGGCAGTTGGATCTCTGTGAGTTTAAGGCTGGCCTGGCTTATATAGCAAGTTCAATGCTAGTTGGTTTTACATTGTGAGATGTTGATTTATAAAAACAGATGATTGAAGAGAAAATGAAGTGAGGCAGTCCTAAAATGTAAAAAATTGTCCTTATGCACAATCTACAAGATTGCTTACCTGTCCTGCACAGTGCTGTGTGCTTCCGAGTCTATCATTTGGATTCTCCATGAATTACATTGAGTATCTGACTGACAATCCCCAGTACCTGTACATTCATCCTGGTGGTCCAGAGATACCATTCTCACAAATCACACCACTCAATTTTCATCTCCTTTTGTAAGTAATCCACCCTACCGTGTTCCTGGTCACTACCCAGGTTAGAATCTCCATGATTAACCCTTCCATAGCAAGCACACTAAAAATTTTGTCACCTTGATGGATCATAAATTCCCATAAACTGTGAGAAAATGGTAAAAGCAAAGAGTGTTAAGTTTATTTATCTGGTTGCATTTCATGAGACTCTTTTGACATATAGGTCTCTACGGTTTCATGATATTCACATCTTAATAAGTTTTAAAACTTTTGGCAAAAGATGCATAAAAATCATTCAGCCTTTTTTTCTTTTAAAGAGTGCAGGTTAGTGACATTAAGACCACTCACAACCAGGTGTAGATGTCACCGCCACCTATTCCAGACTCCTTTCACTTCTGACTCCTCACTTCTCCCTTGCTGCAGACGACAGCTGACAGCAGGCCCACTCCGCTTTCTACTGCTGTTCTCTCAGGCCAACAACAACTGGAATCACACACTGCCTTTTCATGACTAGTCTTCAAGGTTCATCCATATTATAACACACACCAGAATAATAGAGAAATATTTCGTTCATGTGATTCCCTCACTTTGGTTATCCACTCCTTTGTTGATGGCATTTATGTTACACTACACTTTGACTCTGGTGAATGGAATATTATATTTATTTTGAGATCCGTCTGTACTGTTCTTTAGGGTATATTCACAGAGGTTCCTGTATTGTAAATTTTATTTTTAAGTTTTGGGGACCTTTAAATAGTGTTTTACACAGTGGTTGAACTATCTTATATTCTTTTTCTCTCTTTCTCTCATACACACAAGATTTCCAAATCTGTCTGCATTCTTGCCAGTGACTACTTTCTGGTTTTAGATAACAGTTATCCAGTGTTTGTGAATGGCAACTCATTGTCATTTTATTTGTGTTTCTCTAGTGGTTACAAATGTTGAGCATCTTTTCATGTGTTTGTTCAACATTTGTATATCTCCCTGAAAGCAATGGTTATTTAAATATGTTGCCCATATTTTAATTGGTTTTTGTTATTGTTAAGCACTGCTATTATTCATGAGATAAAAGTCATTATTTTAGGATGTTAACCTTTATCCCATATAAATGTTGAACATATTTCCCCCCAAGACAGATAGATAAATAGATGATAGGTGAATAATAAGGAAATAACATCAATATTTTAAAAGATTATATTGTAAAAATTGAAAATTTTAATTTTTGTTTTTGTGAATCTGGTGACAAATGTTAACAGACAATTTCTACTTTAGTAAACAGATGCACAGTCACTCAGTTCTGTGCTCATCACATTTGTACTTTCTCACTTCCTAATGCTAACAACCAAGTCACTGCTGCACCGTTTCCACACAAACTCTGACATGGAATGAGGAAGTTTCAACTTCTCAGTTTACGTTTTTAAGATATCTGGAGGGTTTCTTTTTGTTTAGATTTGTTCAGTTGGTTTTTGCAACGGTCTCATGTAACTGGCTGGTTTCAATATCAATATGGAACTAAGATTACAAGTGTGTACCATCATGCCCATGTTATTAGATTCTATAATGGAGTCCAGAGCTTCCTTCATGTTTGATAGGTAATTACTCTCCAGCTGAGTTACATTTTAAAAATTTAAGTTACAGAATGACATTGTTTTAAAAATAAATGTAAGTTACAGTTAGAAAATTTAAAAAACATAGTGACACTTCTTAAAAAAACGAAACAAACAACAACAAAATGAAAACTGTAGCTGAGCTGGGCTGGAGAGATAAATAGCTCATTGAGTAAGGGCACTGACTATTTTTCTAGAGGATCTGGGTTCAATTCCCAGCCCTCACATGGTAGTTCACAACTGTTTGTAAATCTAATTTCATATGACCTAACATGCTCACACCAATGCAGATTAAAAACAAAAAACAAAAGTGTAGCCGGGGTGGGGGAGTATAGGTCAGTGGGGGAGGAGCAAACAAACCCACAGCAGTGGTCATTCCGCTTTTGCTCTTTACTGTAAATGTAAGATTTTTCTAAACTCACCAAATATGTATTTGTATTATAATAAAACTGAATTAGGTTACAAAACTTTCAATCCAAGCAAAAATAATTCTATGTATTTTAGGCATAACATAGCAATTTTAGGCAACAAGTAATTACAAAGATATTTTAGGTAATGAACAGTTATATTTTAGGCTACATAACTTAGAATGTTTTAACATTTATATGGGAAGAACCACCACTTGGGGCCATGAGCTAGTTTCTTACTGTACAAGGCCTTGTCATGCTGACAGTTAAAATCCACTCACTGAACAAACACACAAAAGATTCATAAATCTTGACTATATTAATCTAGAAGTTTGTTAACTTTCACATTGTGTGCTACAGAGCTTGTGACAGGAAAGGGTGCAGAACTGGTGGTTCTCACTATTAATATTCGTTTGTTAATCTATTCACAATCAAATAACTTAGCTATTTCTGACTCATGAAAAAGTTATTTGATTGCAGTGGTTTAGAAAATGGGTGCAAATGTTCAACGTTTTAATCTCAGAAACAAACTCAGGCAGCGAAACTGATTAAGACGGCCACTTAAGTTAAAAGGCTCAAATTTTGGCAAAAACCTATTTTTGGCAGTGGGATGTTTAAGAAAAATTTGATTAAAGCCAAATCTTTGTTTTAATACAGTATAGCATAAGAGATTGATTTAAATCTACCTACTTACATGTTAGTCGTTAACAAAGTGCTACAAAAATTGTCGAAATTCTCAAGCTTGCTTTAACACAGCTATATAATATCCAACGGTGGTAAATTATCCAGGAATTTAAAAAGTTTGGTTTTTTTCATTAGGAAAGTTCTTTTTTAACATGGACCTCATGTGAGTCAGGTAAACTTTAACTTGGATGTAGCTGAAGGTACTCTTGAACTCCTGATCCTCTCAGCCCCATCTCCCAAGAACTAGAATTGCAGACCAGGCCTGATAGGAAATTTTTGTGGAATATATCAAAAGCTTATTAAATTTGAGTTTTTCAATGCAAACAAAAGCATCTATTAATGAGTGTTCCCCTGATTGACTGTGTGAAATTTTCTCAAACATCCTTTAAGAAGAACGAGAATAGTTTTCTTAGGAAGCAAAGAGGTTTTTCTGAGCTTCCTAGCTTGACGGCCTGCAAAATGTCAGGATTCCCTCTTCACATACTGCCATTCTCTTACTGACCTCATTCAAAATGAAGACCTACTTTCAGTTTACAGTCTTTTAGAAACTCTGATTAGTGCCAAGAAAAGGTTGTTGCTTCAAGTGAAAAACTGAAAATACGGGCAGGGAAGAACAGCAGATAGCACATCTAAATCTTGGCATTCTGGTGAAGTCAGGTCTTGAAATAAGAGGTTACTAAGCCCATGTCCCAAACTGTAATACTGTATTACAAATTAAGCTTTTTCAAAATTAAGACCTTCATCCAAAAGTGCAAAGGCAGCAGGAGCCAGTGAGGATGCTGATAGAAAATTTAGTACACTATGGGACTGAATTACTTAGAAAGCAATGTCTGTCTGGTCAAGTGTACTGCTTAGATCACACTGCAGTGCAAGTGTTGTTGTGGAAAACAGCCACTGACAATAGCAGGCAAGTCCACTGCCAAAGCCAGAGAAAAGGGCTTAGAGGTCACAATCATGCCTTTGGAGGTGTATGTGACTGAGACTTGACAAAATCCTGTAATAACCACCACGGCCCAAGCCAAAAACAGAACCATTTGATTAATAATAATATAGTGTTAAAATTCAGATTTCAGATTGAGGATTGGGGTTACTCTTGTTGGTATCTCTTGTGCAAGATCCTGACCTCAATCACTGGTACTTTACAACAATAAATTAAACCTTAGAATGGTAGTAACTAACTTCTGTATAACAGAAACATTCAATGCAATTAGATGTCCTACTTGTAAAGATTTAATTGTTACTTTTTCTTTCTTTGAAAGGTCTGAGCAGCTGGGACTACCGCTAAGGCCACCTTGCTCAGATTTAAATACTACTTTCCCCCTCTTAGTTTCTTTCTTCATTTCATCTTTTAAAAAACTATATTGGGGAATCAAAGCCACTAGGGCTCTAAGCATGCTGGCATGGGCTCTACCAACTAAGCTAGTCCGTAACATTACTTTCAATATTTACTTAATGCTCTATAAGTTTTTAAAATTGTTATTTTAAAACCTTTAAAAATATATCTTTTAAAGTTACATTTATTAATAATTTATTTTCTGTGTGTGAGTGCAGGTGAGCACATTAACTCTAGGGTATACATGTCAAGATCAGAAGACTAGTTGAGGGAGTCCTTTCTCCTCTTCTACCTTTCTGTGGAATCAAGGGTTGAACTCAGGTCATTGGGCTTGGCAGCAAGCATTGAACTATCATCATGCCAGACATCCAAAACTATGGTCTTTGCTGCTAACCAATGGTTTTCTGGTTTTCCGTTTGTGATTTAAATTGCTTCATTATAAAAAAGGAAAACTAATATCTATTACTAAAGGTAAAATGCTTTTAAATCTAGAATAACAACATATGAGGAAATCAAATTATCAGAAGCCTGTTTAAGGTGCTGTTGCTGAGGCTCATGTTAGGTTTTATCTATGAAATCCACGGAGACTCTCATTGGCAGAAATAAAAACAGGATAGCACATTTATCATTCTACTGAACTTTACTACACAAGCAAAGCTAATCTCATGACCTATTGAAATGACATAGGATTCCAAATACAAGCTGCATCTCAAATTTGTGGTTTCATATGAGGTCCTCATGAGCCTGACAGATGACCACATCCTAGCCCCAAAAGGGAGCTCATGCCTCAGGCTTCAAAAACTGCATTACTTTTCATTTTGTAGACTTGAAACTATAGAAAATGTTTTTTAAATGAATTTTTTCTCTCTAGTAGCCAAAACAATGGAAGGCATAATCTCCATAAGAATAATTCATTTCAGGTGGTAGGAGGGAAACATGAAGTCCAAATGGAAAGGCTCTTTGCTGTTTCAGTAATTATTTCTCTGGGTTTTTTTTTTTCTTCAAGGCACTTCTTGTCTTCTATCTGTTCATTTCTTACTAGTTTCCTCCCATGATAAGCCCCCCCCCCCTTTCGACAGGTCTCACTACACTCTGATGTCCTGGAACTAACCTTGTAGACCAGGCTGACTTCCAGCTCACAGACACCTGCCTCTGCCTTCTGAGTGCTGGGATTAAAGGTGTACACTGCCAGAGCTTCTGTATCTTCAGTTTCTACAAAGTTGGGCATTAAGCATCTGGCATTGGGCAAATTCTCAAGAAACATTTTGATAGGAAGAAGAAGAAAAAAGAGAAAAGGGGGAGGGTATGAAGGTAGGCAGGCAAGCCAGGTCATTTAAATACTCCATATTTTCAGGCTAAAAATGTACCAATGACCAAATTATAATTCGGGCATAAATGGAAAAATAAATCAAACATTTAACTTACTTTAACAGTCTATAATATGCAAATCTGAACAGTTCTTGGATGCAGACAGAGAGCAACACTCCAAAGATGAGCAGGTACTTCTGTACTGGTCCATCTCTGTTGTCAGTAATGACTCTCACTAGGTACCAAAAAACAGATGAAAGCAGAAGTGATACCAACCAGAAGAAAGCACTGGAATGTGGAAGAAAAAGGCCACAAGTTAACAGAGGCACAAGATTAATAATGACTTTAAATCTGCTGGAGAAGAAACAAAGATCTTTTTTTTTAATTGGGAAAAAAGTCCTGGAAGTGGCATTCTGGATCACCAGTTGTTGATCAATGGTCCATTTCTCTCCTAGTAAGGAAAACAGTCCAAGAGCAAAGTCAGAGGAGCTCAACAAGAATGTGCTCAGTGAGCCTGTCGTGTGCACACTATCTGCCAGGGCTAAGAGGATCTGATTGCTATCTTTCCTAAGCAATGCTTCATCTCTTTGGTGTGCCATAGAAATATACAACTAGTGACTATTGCAATTTTCATATCCTCAAAACTTGCCAGAAACTATAGATTTAATGTCTAGATATCTGCAAAGACAAGTGTCTTTTCCCGATAGACAATGAATACCTAAACCCGTGTTAATAGTGTGCGCTGTGTAAAATCCAGAGGTTGTAAACCCATGATCTGGTGTAGTTTTCCAGGCCCGGTTCTTATAACCCTCCTTTATAAGCCTTATAGGCCATTGGATCAACAGACTTCATTGTTTTTAAATTACAATGGTGAAGGAGCACTATTCAGTACAGTCAAAAAGAAGCTCGGAAAGGCGGGAGTCCTTGGTTTAGCAAGCTGGCCTGATGACAAGTCCCAGAAACTGTCTCAGCGGGGGCAAAGGGACCAAGACCGCCTTCACCAGCAGAGATCGGTATTTACCAAGCTCCCGGGAGGGCATGCCTGGTCAGGTGTTGTTACTTCTACCCTTGTCTGGACCCAATCATTACCCAGGGGACTACAAGAAAAATCTGAGCCCAAACCCCTCATTCTGAATACGAGGATGGGGGTTGAGGAGGAATAGGCCATTGATTCCCAGGTGACTTTAATGACAGAGAGGTTGAGATAGACTCTTCGATGCCACTGAACACTGGGTGAAATGAGACTCCTACGGAAAGACGAAGGCTCCCTAGATGAATGTATCTAAATGTTCCACACTTAGCCCACAGAAGCCTATATCCTCTGGGCGCGCCTGCTCAGCCTGCCTTTCTCCTCAGACCCTCACAAGTGGGGGAGGGAGCTCCCCTCCTTTCAGCTCATGCAGTCCCACAGGCTGGAGATAGTGTGGGGGGGCGTTCCCCGGGGTCATGGAAACCCCGGCGCGAGAAGGGACCCGCTGCGTCCAGGACTTGGGGCAGTCTCACCCGGCGATGAGGAAGATGACGCGCAAAGGGTCGGTGGCGATGGTGAAGACGTAGAGAGCGAGTGCGGGCCCGAAGGCGATAAAGGCGCAACCGAAGAACACGGCCGCCGTCATGGCGACCGCGGAAGCCAGTCGAGGGAACCTGAGGGGACCCGAAGTGCGTTGGTCGCCGTCCTAGCGGGTTGCCGGGCGGGGCAGGCCTGCCAGATGCTCTGTGCTCTGTCAGAGCAGAAGGCGGAGCCTCGAGGTGCTCAGCAAGGCAGAGCCGTGGGCGGGGCGGAGCTCGGGAGGCGGGGCCTGTGGCTTTTTCCACAGGGCAGAGCGGTGGGTGGGGTCGGAGCTCGGGAGGCGGGGCCTGTGGCTGTTTCACAACCAGCCAGAGCCGTGGGCGGGGCGGAGTTCGGAAGGCGGGGCCTATGGCTGTTCCACAATCAGGCAGAGCCGGGGACCGGGCAGAGCCCTGGAGGACGCTGAAGGTGTTCTGTTCTTGGTCGTAGAGGGGCTCAAGGCGGAGCTCCGGAGGTAGTTCCAGGAAGTGCTCCAAACGCGAAGAGAATGAGCTTTCTTGAGACTCAGAGTGTGGTCAGAGCCTGTGCCAGGGAGGGCTTCGAGAGGCTTCATAGACTGTCAGACTGACGGTTCCTCGAGGGGCTCCGCAGTCAGAACCGGGGCGGGGCTTCTAGGGGATCTGTGTGCGCTCTGAGCAGGCGACTTGACAACGAGGGACTTTGCATGCTGTCAGAGCGGGGGACGCGTCCTGGATGGGCAAGGGCTTGAGGGGCTGGTCGGGGTCGGGGGGGGGGGGACAGAAATGGGAGGCTTCTATGGGCGATGAGCAGTATCAGGCCTCAGACCTGGCAGGGTTGCAGATCCTTATTTCAGATCCTTATTTCAAAGTGTAGCTCACTGGGGACATGCTCAGAGCTCTCTTCCCCATAGTTGGCACATTGTTGCTGGTGCCCGGTGGCGAGTGTGAGGGATGTGTGTGGGGGGGGGTGTTGGTTTGGTCAACTGAAGTAAACAGCAGAACAGAGGCAAGGTTCCTTTTTTCTTTATAAGTATTTTAAAGTACATTTTCCATATGCATATTGCAGGAGTATGATATCATGCTCCATCCTATGTTTAAAAAAAAATTCCAGGCTGTATTGGTATGACCTAGGTGATGGAGTTGTTCCCAATGGAAAAGGGATGAAATAGTGATGAATTGTTCTGACAAGCTGGTTTCCTTGCTGCTAACCCCTTATTTTCAAAAAATAAGGTTGTTTTTAAAGGCATTTTCTAACAGTGTCTAATTTAAATTTCAGGACAAACAGCCACAGCTAAGTTAAAGATTCTACAAGTTTGGTATTGACTAATTACAACTGCATGACTGTATGATGAAACCAAATATTGAAGATATGGAACCAAATTATTTTGGGCTATCTAGCCCCTTTATAGCTATCTACTGCCCACCTCTGTGTCTGCCCTAAAGTCCTTGTAACTATCACATGACATTTTTTTCATCATATTAACTACTAGCCTTCACCAACCCCAAAGCTAAGAATATCATCAGATCACCTCTGAGACCTGAAGCAGAGATTTCCCTGCTTTGCTGTGTATCTAAAGGCACCTTGATTTATTACTTTATTTTGTAACTACAAAAAGTTCATGTGCCCATTCCTGTGTTGGAACACAGTATTTGGGGCACACTTCCCAGGCAAAGATCACTCAAATTGGCTCCAGAATAAAGTTGTCTAAACTGTTAGGATTATACAGATGTCTACCACCACAATGACTTCTTGAAAGTCCTTTTTAAAAGCTAATTCCAGTAGGAAGACTGGAAAAGGAGTAATGTGGAAATTACAAGCAAGAGAGCCAAGGACACTCACAGAGGAAAGGGGTGGAGCAAGATGGGTTTGCGGACTGAGTTTCCAGAAAGATGAATCTGGAGGCAAGGGGAACCTGAGTAGGAAAATGCTTCTGTCACCAACAGGACAGACAAGGGAGGGGGGAGGGAGGGAGGGAGCTAATGCCTTGAGACTGCTGCTACTTCTTCCTGGGAGACCTTAGAGTAAACAGGCTGATGAAAACCATGAGATGATTTGAGAAGACTGGGAGAGAGAGACATCTCAAACAGGAACAGGCCTGGTGCCATCCAACTGTTATGGGGGGGGGGGGGAAGGAAACAAGAGAAACCAGGTTTGAAAGGACCGTGGAAGGCAGGATAAGCAATGTCAAGCTGTAGAGTCTACAAAAGGATAAACCTTGCTGTAGTCTGAACTGAAAACAAGCAGAGTTCTGGCCATTTTGTCTTTAAACATATCAGGCTGAGACATGAAGTTTGATAAGATTTTGCAAATTCACCATGGATTAAATCACATACTTAGAAAACCTGAAGAAATATTTTTAAAATATACAACTCCATCAAAGGAAACAACTAATGGAGGAAGAGGAAGGCTACAAAAAGGGAAAATTCCTTGCTAGTCACATTTATGGAAGATAGTATCTAGAGTATACAAAGATAAAATTTAGAATAAAAAAGTTAAGTAGGAACTCAAAACAACCCAGTCAATAAATGGGCTAAGGAAATCTTAAGATGAGGTACAAATGGCTGATGAACATTGGAAAAAGTGTCCAATCTCACTTGTGGTGATATATTATGTATCTAATAGTCTGTCTGGTAATCAGAAGACAGAGCCAAACAACATTTAGCTGTGAAGATCAGGGAGTGGTGACCCACACTTTTAATCCCAGCATTCAAGAGGCAGAGATCCTTCTGGGCCTCTTTGAGTTTGAAACCAAACAGAGCCATGCAGTGGTGACAGAGACCTTTAATTCTAGCACTAGGAAAGTTGACCAGGAAGTGAGATAGAAAGGAGGCAGGAATTCTGCACTGGGCCTGTGACCTGCATTCCTTCTGGCTGAGGACTCATGGATCTACCCTGCTCACCTTGAGTTGGAGAGGTGACAACTGGCTGCGGCTTGTTCCTCTGTCTCTCTGATATTTCAGCCTTTCCCCAATATCTGGCTCCAAGTTTTTATTATAATACCAAATAGAATTTTTGAAAATACTCACTAGACAACAAAGAAATGCAAATAAAAACTACATTGGGAAGACTATAATTTCAGGGAACATTTCTTTAGTTCCTTACCTGAGAAATTTCTCTATGTAGAGAACCCAAATACAACAAGGAGGTTATGATGGCTATTCTTGGTTGTCAACTTGACTACATCTGGAATGAACTACAATTCAGAAATGGAGAGCACACTTGTGAGAGATTCCTTTTGCTTGGGTGGACCTTTGCTTTGAAGTAGGAAGACACACATCTTTGATCTAGATCTTGAGGTGGGAAGACAGAACTTTATCTGGGTTGCTACTCCTGCTGAAAGCCCATATAAAGACACAGAAGAAGGAAGCTCTTGCTCTTTGCTCATTTGCCCTCATCTTGCTAGCACATCCATCCCTTCAATGGCACAGGCGCCTACTTTTTTGGGATTGGAACATATACTGAAGACTAGCTGAGATATCAGGCTTGTGGACTGAGCAACTCTGAATTCTTGGACTTTTAATTCACAGCCTGCCAGTGAAGGATTAGCTGAACTACAGCCTATAAGTCATTCCAATAAATATCCTTTAATATATATTGATATATCACATTAACTAATGTGTTAATATCTTGTAATATATTGATCTTAATAATTATATATAGATTCATTCTGTAAGTTATTACTCTAGAAAAGCCCAATATAGAGGTGTACTTCACTGAGAGAATGACCTTTTTAGACAAGGACAGGCACAGCACTATCTGAAGTGTGAGGAATATGGAAGCACACTGACCTCTGGGGGCCATGCCAAGCATGAAGACAAGCCCTATGAAACTATCCCTATTCCTCAGGTATGTTCAGGCCCAAACTGGGCATGGTGGAGTTGACAGCCACACTTTCAAGGAGTCCCAGGTTGTGGAAACCTTTCCTGTTTGCCTAGGTACATGCCAGGCCTTATTTCTAGTCACCAGGGGCTCTCAGTAACCCTTTATGGCCTTGATAAGCCTGAGTCTTTGGTGGGTGTTAAGAAATGACATATTTCGTCTTACTCCTCTTGAATGGCAAGAGTTAGTTAATAAAACAGAATCAGGGCTCACACCTTTAGTTCCAGCACTCCTGAGGCGGAAGGCAAGGGGACTGCTCTAAGTCTGAGGTATACAAGGTCAGGGCTACACAGTGAGACCATCTGAAAAAAGGGAAGAAAAATTTTTAAAATGCTGTCATGAATAATGTGAAAAAAAAAAAGGAGCTCTTAGACACTGCTGGTGGTGATATCAACTATGGAAGTTAGTGTGGAGGGTCCTCAAAAAGTTTAAAGTAGATCTTCCAAATGACCCAGCTACCTGCAGGACTTTAAGTCAGGATATCGCAGAGACACTTGCATATCAATGTTTATTGCAGTACTGCTCATAGTGGCTGAGTCATCAAACCAATCCAGGTGTCTAACTATAGGGGAAAGGATTTTTTTTTTTTTAGCCACAGAGAGCAATGTCATTTGCAAGAAAATTAATATAACTAGAGATATTCATATTAAGAGAATTAGGTCAATCTTAGATAAATATCAGATGTTTCCTTTCATTTATGGGTCCTAAATTTTATATTGATGCATAAAATAGTGTGTGTGTGGGGGGGTGTGTGGGGGGGGGGTGTACTCCTTAAGGGAATAAGGAGACTAATAGGCAAGAGATGGAAGAGATGGGAAGGGAAAGGTACAGAGAGGTAATATATGAATGTACCTTATATACTTGCATTAGAATGTCTTTATGAAATTCAGTAAAATTAAATTATGTAAAATTAACATAGATCAGATCAGTTAAAATACAGTTTAAATCCATATATATTCTAAAATGTACAGTCCACTAAAGAGTCATGAATGTGTTCATTATGTAGTTTTTATTTTAGATGAACGTTATTGTAAAAAAAAAAATGTTCACCTGGAATAAAACCCAATTTTTAAAAAAACACAGCATCAGTATCAGTACAGTTAATAAACTGGCTTCAACAGACCAACCACATGACAGGTCCATATTACCCACAGGAGCTTCCCACAGCAAGCCACTGGAGCAAAATAACATGTTTAAGCACACAAGTAGAAGTCTATGAAAAAACTCCATAGTTCCCATAGGGGCATGATTTTAGACAGTCCATGGCATTTTGCATTAAGGGAACTGCAGCATTAGCTGCAAACAGTCAAGACAAACCCATCTGTAAGGCCATTGGAATGAACAATCGTAAGTTCACTTTTTAAAAAGCTACAAAGATGAGATACGAATTTCTATTAGTTCCTGGCATATGGCACACATTTCAAGATACAAAGTTAAAATCTGGAAAATCCTTAAAACAAATGCTGATTTCCATTTCTGTACTCAGTCATTTAGTTTCTCTCTAATGAATATGACATTAATAAACTTTATTAGTATATCCTGACCTGCTATGTCCTTCTGAATCAAAGGATTTCATTCTCAGACAGCCTTCTCTGTCACTGGGTGTAATAAGAAAGATAAAGTCTCTTTGTTCAGTTTATTTTTTTTAAGTCTAAAAAATTGAATTGAAGAAATTTTGAGATCAGTAAACCAACATAAGGAAATGTGGTTTTAAAATTCTAGGCTTAGAATCTCATCTTTAAAGATCAAGATATACTTATAAAAGCATCGAAGTCATAAGCTTGAAGAGAAAGTCTGCTTGGTTTGTAGTTTTACTGTTCAGAGGAAGACACTTTATAAGCCCTAACAGAGATTCTCAGCATTTGAAGCCTGTAAAATGCAGTGGTCATTTCTTACTCAGAACAATCCATGTATATTGCACAACTAAATTCATTAAAGGACAGGGCAGTAACATTCTTTGTATGCTACTGGATATTGACATGCATGCTTTATTCAAAACTAAGGTATCACATTTCTCTTTTCCAAGGATGCCTTCAATTCAAAACAAGACAAAACAGAACATGCTGTCTACATGTTGTTGAATGCTTAGAGGCTGGCGTACTGGTTTTCTACCAGGTATTAGAATATTAGATAGCTAAATGAGGTATAATTTAAAAAAAAAATAGTCCTTCAAAGTAAAGAGTATAGTCTTCAGGAAATTTTAGCAAAGACTGCATAAGATGTCCATATGAACAGAAGCCCCGAGGCACCTACTGACTGATGCATGGGGAGATCGATAGCTTCGTCATCATCTGAAGTAAAAGAGGCTAGAACAGGTTCCCAGTGAGATGTTTACAATCAACTGATTCCCATGCTACTTAGCTATAGCACACTTTACTGTCTGACACCCTCAGACTCTATTTGAAAATTTTGAGTCCAACTGTTGTCAAAAAAATAGCACAATAATAATAAAGTGCAGCCACTGAACCAGTAGTACTGCTGCAGAAATATCTATGTACCCTATCTGTTGGACCATAACAATGTGCACACACACACACACAAATATCTAGATTTCTTCAGTTTCAGCAGGGAATAGACAATTATCTGTCACAAAATTCATCTACAAATAGAAAAAAATAATGCACCATATGTACATTATTAAGCAAAGTAGACTATTTGTTGGGTTGTTTTTACCATGCAGAAAGTGATTTTCCTATGGTCTGAGCTCAAATTATATACAATTTAGCAAAGCTAAATGTAAGAAAATAGCAAGGACAATTTGTTTCTATGTAACAGAATATACTCCCAGTTTGCTGCTACTTCAAAGAGCACTTTTAGACTCACCTAACAGTCACAGGCTCATTCAAAGAGAAGTTCATGGAGACTAGTTATTAACCCACAAGGACACAAGCAGAATGAAGAGATCAAAAGCAAAGCATTCTGGCTTTAAAAAGAAAGCTGACCACAGTCATGTCAGTTTTGGTTTGCAGACGACCCCTGAGCTAGAAACCAAAGTGTTCTGACACCAAACAGAGGTAAATACTAAGAGATTACATTCGTACATGGTGTCACGGCTCTTTCTTTTTGCAAAGTACTTTGTTACCATTATAACTGCTTGGAATTTTCCCTCAGAGAAATAGTGATAAGACATTTCTAAGAAAATACTGTTTCATTTCAAAAATGTATTTAATTTGAAGATGTTAGATTTACAATCACTTCTCTTTGAGAGAACTACTTATACCTGGACAATAATGTGACTTTAAGCTGATAGGTAAATAGGGGAAAGAAAAAAGGCCCAAGTTTGTCAACAGTAAAGTCAGTGTATACACCAAGAATAACTCTGGTATACTTTGCAGTCAGGCACTGGAATGCTTCTGAGTTTTCCAACAGACGGGAAGGCCTGACTAGTCCAAGCACTGAAGCAGAATCCTCTGTATAACCAACTATCCATGTCCATTTCCACTTCCAGTTCTTAATGGACAGCACAAGAGCGGGGGTGGGGGGTGTGTATAGGAGAGGTGTGATTGCTACCAGCTCATTTCCCTTGTCACCTGTTTTTACATCCTCTGTATTAGGACACCAGAGGCTAAAACAACAGCAGCGACATTATGATCTATCTGTATTTGGCACATAAGTTAACACTAAATACCTCCTGCTCCCTCTAGTGTGGTGGTTTAACCCACAAAAGAAACATTAGAACTAGCATTTGGTGAGAAAGGCAGCAAAGCTTTTGGTTAGCTTTAGCCTGAATAGCCACACCACTTCTCCAACTACAGATCTAAGCACAAAGTGCTGTCCTAGACATTCAACAATGGCTTTTTGAAAGCTGAAACCTGGATCATAATGTGCTTTAATGAAAAGACAAGATTTCTGGAGGATGTGCTAGGTCTAACTACTTTTTACATATACTTTAAACCCCCACACAGAACCAAAAGTCATTATTTTTAGCATAACTTAAAACAGCTTTAAACCAACATGTTTAATTTCTCTCCATAAGGTATGTTTTCTGCAAACTGAAATCTAAACCTCACAGATGAGGACTATGGCTAAGAAGTGGGTAATAAGCTAATGGGTAAAGCTAAGAAAGAATACACACTACATACTCTGCCGGGACAGGACCATAGCTGGATGTGAAAATAAGTCCTAATGACCATTTCTCTCCCTATGTGAAGTCTCAGCTGATGAAGTTCACAGATAAGACACAGCAGTGCTTGCAAATGTTAGTGGTTTTAGATGAGTAAATGATGACAAGAGGTCAGGCAGGAAAAGGGATGGCAAATATGACCCTCGGAAACAGTGGGACTGAAGTGCTTTTACATGCTATTTCCAGAGAAGAGGTGTTGGCAGCCAACTTAACAAGAGATCCAGCTCCTCAGGGATGAGCAAAGCTGGTAACCACATGAAAAGATGACAATGAAGTGGCCTATGATGAATAGATGGGCATTTTTATGACTTTTAAAAGTATCAAAATGTAATGCTTTTTAAGAACACTGCAAATCAAAGTCTTTCCATAAATGCTGCCAATAGAAGGACTTTGGCAATATGACTCTGGCCAACCATCCTTAATTTTAGGATATCAACCTCTGTTAAATGTTCTGCTGTTTTTAAACATTCCCAGAGATGTAAGTCTAGAACTTCATGCCACTAAAGTGCTCAGTTAGGAGTCTAAGATTATGCTGTACCAGAGAAAGGCTGACACTCATGTGCCAAGAAAGACAGCAGCTTCCAGGACAGACAGTAAAACAAGGAAAAACCAGCTAGGTTCCGAGTGTGTCTCCACGTCATTGCTTCCACGTCTGAAAAAAGGAGCCTGCTCTTTGCTAGGCCGTGAGGCTGGAATACACTTGGTGTTTCTGTGCTGAGAAGTCTAGAGTTCCATGGTGCTCTCCGCAGCAGCCGGCGAGGTGACTGAGGCTGGGTAGCCTGTGCTTTCAGAGAAGCAGGGAAGGGCCCTCTAGGTATACTGCAGTCTCTCAGAAATGAAGAGTTCATCAAAGCAACGAACAGCGGAAGAAACTGGTCTTCTTGGACCGATTTTCTGTTATTTTCACTGGCCCGCCTGCTCCTGATGAATTGCTGTCATTCTAAAAAACAGGATATGAAGTTACTAAGGAAACCAAAATTTCATGGTTTGACCCCAACTACCTACAAAGTAAAAGTAGACACACCATATGGGGAAATGCTCTAGCACACTCTTAACCGTGCTCACCGAAAACTACTTTCAGAGAAGGAATTAGTTAAGTCTCAGCATTGTCTTCTTTGCAAGTGGTGGATTAAAAAGAGACAAAATATTCTTAGGCTAGCTAGCACTTTTGTTTTAACCATGTGTTGGGTAGGATGTGCCTATATCTAGTTGTAGGGTATTGAGGAAAATGATGGAAACAGGGCTAAGGCAGTAGACAACCAGGTTAGAGGCAAGAAAAGTTGGTAATAGAAGGGAGATGGTTTTCATGAGGACCCACATTAAAATGAACTTCAGGGTGTCCTAAAGACTCATCACTGACAGTTCAAACTGAACCCAACTTGAGCAACTCCAGGGTCATCATATTATATAAAATACATATTATATGAAAAATTGGACTAGGTAATTTTATAAAAAAAGCAACTTCTGCAATTATTATTTTCACTATTCTGATAAAAACTCAAATAACTACCACTTAAGGAGCCAGAGGAAAGAGCTGAGATAGCTGTGATGCAGTAGAAATTAGAACCATAGAACAATGATATGAAAGCACCAGGAATAAGTAAGTTTAATGTGAGCATATTATATTCATGGTATACCTTTCTGCTGAGTGTCAAACTAAAAGGCTATAATCATAGAAACAAACTATAAGTGATACAAACCATTTTTCTGTTTAGTTTTGTCATTATATCCCGTGCAAGTGTAAAAAATGCCTAAAGGTAAAATAAAAAAAAAATTATTGTTAAATAGCTGTATTTTAAAACAGAAATATATAATTTTTATTATTTATTTGTGAATATACTACTTAAGAGTTTCTAACTGAAAAAGTCTAATTAAAATCATAGTATGTACATGTTATTGGCTTTTATAGTTAACATCATATTTTCCAATGTCATCACACTGTCATTCACTCATCATTTTATGCACCTAATGTCTGCCATAAATTCCTAATATAGCAAACACAGTTATGAGTAGCTTCCTCAACATACTAAGAACAGGCTCTGTTTAAAGCACCCTACTCCCCTGGGGAAAGGCTTCAACCTCTGGTCCAGATGATGCTTGTCTTAGGGTTACTGTTGCTGTGATGAAGCACCAGGACCCATACAACTTGGAAAGGAAAAGGGTTATTTGGATCATTAAGCTTCCACATCACAATTCATCATTGAAGGAAGTCAGGGTAGGAACTCAAACAGAGCAGAAACCTGGAGACAGGAGCTGATACAGAGTCCACGGAAGGTGCTGCTTACTAGCTTGCTTTCACATGGCTCTAATAGAACCCAGAATCATCAACTTGGTGATACCATCCCAAGGGTATCACCTACAATGAGCTCAGCCCTCCTTCATCAATCACTAAGAATTGAGAAAATGCCCTGCAGGCTTGCCTACAACCCAGTCCTATGGAGGCATTTCTTAATTGATCCCTTCCTCTTGGATGACTCTGACATAAAACTATCCAGCACAATGCTAAAATCTGTCTAAGTGGATTAAGAACAACTATGGATTAAACTATAGCTCTAAAAGTCTGTCTTCATAAAAACCTATATCTTTTCTTTCTGACCTCTTTGAGGGCATAAGTAAGTATGCAGTATCTTTTATGCCTTAATCCTTCCAAACTGCTGGTTCCTGGAACTCAGCTAAACCACATGTACATGTCTGTGGAAATCAGCTTAAAGAGAAGCTGGGAAAACCCTCTCTGCTCACCATCTCTCTAAGAATCTGTCATCACTTTTTCTTTGTTTCCACAGAAGTATAAAATTCATTTTGTGGCCAAGGTTGAGGAGTGCCCACTGGCATTAAGAAACCCGCCCTCCCTCTGGTGGAAAGAATCCTTTCACAGAAGAAGAAAGCTTTTCTTTCTTTTTTTTGTTTTCTTTTTATCTATCTTTATGAAAACAAATCAGTGGTAATTTCCTGTTTCTCAACATTCAGTACCCAATCTGACAAAAATGAGTGCTGATTATTTTGAAGAAGAAAGTATATTTGACTACTAAGGGCATTAAGTCTTGATATTTTAACCACTGTGTAAAGGACTGAAGAAGACTCTAAGACACGAAAGCTCAGTTAAAACTGTCAGGATCATCAAGCACAGGTACTAACTCTATTACATGGCAGTTAAAGAAACCAATGAGAGTATTCTAGAGCAGGTTTTCTTCACAAAGGGTAGGAATACTTACTGGTGATATTTTGTTAATTTTTAAAAACTGATCATACATTATAATTTTCATCTGCTCTTTTAAGTCCTTAGATGACTTTTTTAAAAAACAAAACAAAACAAAACAAAACAAAACTATTACATTGTGCTTGTGTGTATGGGTATGTTTGCCACAGTGCAAGTGGAGCAGCCAGAGGTCACGGATCCCAAAGCTCAAACTCAGGTCCCCCCTGGCAAGATCCTTCACCTTCGGAGCCATCTTGCCAGCCCCACCCCCCATAATCTTGTTGTAATAGCTAATTTAAGGGAAATGTATTAGGACTAATCTCTGAAAAATACTTTCTTCTATTTACTAAATGCCTTATCATTATAGTGTCATGCTTGATCTACTTCAAATGTATAACCAAAGGGAGCCCATTCATTCAAGAGAGAGTGGTTTAATTCAAGTGACTCGGCTTGTCTACTACAGGCCAGTAGAGGGTGATGAGGACTGAGCAGAGGACCCCGAGGCTGTGATTGCTAACATCCCCAAAATAACAGCTGCCCTGAACTGAAAATGAACTTGTATCTCCTCTCTCCCAACAAGTGTAATTGAGCAATCGTAACATAATCCTTGTGGAGGCTACATGCTAGGAATCCAGCGAGCAGTCTACGGAAAAGCCCAAGGCATAAAAGTATACAGGGGTGGGGAGTGGGGGAGCGGTGGGGACTCACTAGGCTGAGCTGCTACCTAGCAAGTCTTAGACATTTCTTACCTCTTCTACATTTGTACTGGATTTTGCACTTGTCTCCAAAAACTTAATTCCATAGTCAATTGCTAACTGAAATGCAAATGGAAAATCAAATTTAATGAAAGTGACTTGGACACACAAAGCACTTAGTAGACTGTACATTTTTCAAAAGTCTATGCCAGGATACCTATGGTTTTCAATTGTATTTTGCTTCCTTGTACTGTGCTTTAATTTTTATAATTTAACTTAGTCTAAAAATGACACAGCTTCTACCTAAAATGTCATGTTAGCAATTTGTTCTGTTGTCCCTGTGGGTCTCTATAAGATGGAGTCTCAGCCTTACCACCCACCTGGGATTTATTTACTTCTTTATCTTGTCGCTAGGGACACAACTCTCCAAGAGTAACTAGCCTGACTTTCCCTTTTGAATGAACTGCTCTGTGAAAACAGAACGGCACATTTGAACTCTTTTTACATTTCCATCTATTTTCAGGGTTCTAACACTACTCAAATTAAATGAAGGCTTCCAAGGGCAAGTTGGTATTCAGGCTGAAAAAACCAAACGTGTTTGCATCTATCACCAGAGAAAAGTCTTAAGAATTGAAAAACTATCGTAAGTAAACATGCACAAAAATAACTAAAAATACACAAATATTTACTCTACAGGATGCAAGACAGACAGACGCCTGTAAAGTCACCTCTGTAGCCTGTCAATAACAAGTAGCCTGCCACTCAAGAACTGAAGCTAACTTGTACTAAATTCTTAGGGGAACAATGAGCTGAAAAGTGATTGTGGTTGAAATTTCACCTATCTTCATATATTTTTTCAGAAACTGAGTTATTGTAACTTCAAAGCAGAGCTTTTCACAAAAATCTGAAAGAGCCTGAACAAGGGCTGCTGAATCTTAAGAAAGGCCAGTCTGTATCTCCCAGCATTCTCGAGGGCTGAGTCATGACCAGATGATATAAATGGGGTTGGATTTGAATACTAATTCCCACTACCCAATACAGACTACATCTCACTGTTGTTTGATAGTCAGTTCTTAAAGGACTAAAACAGATATTTTAAAAACGTAAATCAACACCAAGAGAATGAGTGCTGAATGGAGTAGATTCCATCCTTTATTTGTTTGGTTCACACTTACCTTCTCCCCTCTTTCCTTTGACACTTGTCTCTTGTCATTCATATCACATTTGTTACCCAGGATCATTCTTTCAACATCTGAAGAGGCATGCTGCATGGAGAAAACTGCATTATAAACAGCCTGAGAAAGACCACAGAGCTTCAGTGAGAAAAATCCCAACCCATCAGAAACACTGCAGCTTGCTCAGCAACACAAGCTGAATTCAGAGACGCGTCTAAGGAGATGGGGAACTATTTCCGCACAGAGTCTTCACAGAACCTATACAAACATTTCCCCAAAGGCTCACACTCTTTAACTCATCTACAACACCCAAACGTTCAAACAAGTTTTCTAGTCAAAAACAGGAGGGGAAACTCCCAAAAAACAAAACACTTAAGTCCTGAGTCACCTAGTAGAGAAAATAACCTGGACTCTGAACTATTTAAAAAGATGAACTATGTGGGTTCATTCAAATGCGCTAAATTATTTCCTAGCCAGTTTATTTCTGAAATGCCACAGAGATTTCAAAGACTTAGTGTCAACTATCCTGGAACTAACCCAAACTTCAAATATTTGTGGAGGAAAATGTTAGAAAGGCAAAAAAATACATATTTCTGCTAGTGAAACAGCTGGGAATCAGACATCTTAGCCATGGGTCTATCTTCAAGGCCTCATGGACACGGGCAAGTCACTCCTTTCTCGCCTGTTTCCTTAGGTAGAAAACAGAGATTATCTTGTGTCTGGGCTCTGATCTGAGTTTAAATATGAAAATGTTCCTCTGTCTACTATCAACTGCTGACCTGGCACCACTGGAGATCTAGCCCCCCCCATCCCCAGTGGGCAGGGTGGGCCTGTCCTGCCCACTTCTCCTCAGTAGCAGCCATCCCCAGGATTAAGCAATAGCCTACCACATGACCACATATCCCCAGCAGGCTTCTGTCCAGCACTGCTGCTCTCCTTCCATACATACCTCTTCAATGTTTCTTATCCAATTTTTAATATTGTCAAAGGATTTTTCATTGGTGATGTCATAGACCAGCATAATTCCCTAGAGGAAACAAAAGACTATGTTGTACTTCATATATTTCCAGCTCACAATGCAGGACACTCCTGCCTCTCTTTTGCCATATATATATATATAGGTCTTTGAAGAGGGATTCATAATAAATTTGAAAAATACAGAGGCAAAAACAAATGAATTTTGCTATTGTCTCTCTGTCTAAACAAACTGTTAACATCTTCACTGTTAACTTTAATGAATTAGTGATTGTGGGAAAGGTGAGCTGCTCTTTCTGCCTGACCTCAGGTGATAAGATCAGCACCAACTGGAGCTTGAGGCCTGGCTAAGGACGACAGGGAGGTGAATGCTCAGAGGAAGAGGGACAGTTCCACAGCACATTTGATTGTTGAGTGAGAAAACCATACTCTTCTAACTTTTTTCTCTTTCAATACAGGTTCACAATGTTACTGGTGTGGGACTATCCTTTTGAACACTGTAAATATTTTTCACTTGTATTTGTTTAATAAAAACGATGATTGGCTAGAAGCTAGACAGAAAGTAGAGATGGGGCAACCAGCCTAGGAGAATTCTGGGAATCAGAAGAGCAGAGCAGAGATGCCAGAAGACCCAGAGGAAACAAGACGAGAAGGCTGCTCTGAGAAAAGGTACCAAACCACGTGGCTAAACATGGATAAGAGTCATGGGCTACTTTAAGAGTGTGAGTTACCAAGTAATAAGCCTGAGCCATAGGCCCAACAGTTTATAATTAATATAGGCCTTTGTGTGCTTATTTGGGACTAAATGGCTATGGGACCTGCCAGGCAGGACAGAGAAACTTCTGACTACATGTTATCATTTGTCTTAACACTAATAACTTATATGAAAATATAATGCATTTATTACATGGTTTAGTTAAGGCATGGTAAAATATACCTTTCAAATAATTCAGATAACACCTCTATGTTAAGTGCCCAGACCACTGTTCAGCACTGTGCACTGTGTAAGCTGGCCATTAGTACCTTTACATTCATTACCATGAGTACTATGTGGACTGGTCACAGGTGCCCTTACAAAAAAAGAGACTGGAATAGGTTAAGCATGAAAGCAAAAGACAGTTGAAGACCAGGGCAACAGCTCCAGGAAGAGCTAATTGAGGAGAATCCAATAAACTAGTACATGAGAAGGGGAGGTCAGCTCTGAAAATAGGGGATCTCCAGGAGCATTCCTCAGCACTGTGAGTACTATGTGCTACGTGCACTTAAGTATCAATCCATTCAACAATATGGAGTCAGCAGGTAGTTCAGTGTTAGGGTGCTTGCCCAGTATAGGTAAAGCACCCCAGGCTTGATGTCCAGCCTGTAAGAGAGTAGATAAGAGAGACAGAGATACTGATTCTATAGCTGACCAGGCACATGTTTGAAACCCTAACACTCAGGAGGGAGAGAAGAACTTGAGGCCTGCCTGGGCTACATAGTAAAACTTTATCTAAAATATTCACACACACACACACACACACACACACACACACACACACACACACACACCTAAAAAAACCTTCCAGCTCCCAAGACTTTAATAAGTACCTACTATGTGCCAAATACTCTACTTATACTAGGTACTCTGAGCAGTGAGCAGGATAATCAAAGTCCCTTCTTTTCGTGAATGGCTAACAAAGAAAATAGACCAATATACAATTAACTAGAATTCTGACAATTGCCACAAAGAAGCATGGAGAGCTTTGAACTAAAACAATGGGGACATAATCTTATCTGGTGAAGTGGTCAAGTAGCAAGGACAATTCCTCTGAGAAAATGAGTCAAGCCGAGGCATGAAGACTGAATAGAGTTAACTTGACAAAAGGGCTGGGACTGATGAAGAAAACCCAGGGTGCCTTCCAACATAGCAAAAGGCCAAAAAAACACAAACCCAAACAAAGCAAAACGAAAGCTTTCCGTCATTGAAGGTTCAAGGTACACTCAACTGACTCAAAGAAAGCTTAGCAACAAGTACAGGTCTATTGGGAAAGGGTCAAGATGGTCCAAGAAGGCAGACAAGGCAAGATGCCCTATGGGGAACACTGTCTAGACACCAGCTGTTAGGTATTGCCTACGGTCACCATAAAATTCTAAGTCAAGTAGAAGACTGTGAGTCCTGCCCAAGTCTTCTGCTCTGGGCACTATCCCATGGTGAAGGGCAATAAACCCCAGCAGCCTTAAAAGCACCTGCGTGTTTCCCTCATAGCTAGTCCCTAGATCCTGGAGATCAGAGCTGAGCTCCTCTACTCATGTACCGGATTATTACATTCTCTTTCTGGAGCTGCTGACCCAGCTGAAGAGCTGTCTTCCTGCTTTCACTCTGACCTCTTCTAATCTCTTTTCTGAAAGGACACCCATGACCAATTCAATGCTCAAACACTCAGAGTACCCTCCAACTGTTCACAGAATTAAATTCCACAGCATGGCAGGCAAAGTCCTGCATAGACTGCCTTCCAACTTTGTTAGTAAATAGAAATGTAAATATATGCAAATCATATAAAACACACTAAACTAAAAAGCCAGGAAATAAAAATATTAAGAATTCTCTCTTGGGGAGGTAGAATTTGGAATGATTTCTTGGAATTTTTAAAGCTTTTTAATACTACTTAGATTCACTTATAACAGCAAGGGGAAAAGTATTGTTTTTGTTTGCTTGAGACAAACAGTCTCATTATGTAGTCTTGGCTGACCTGGAACTTGCTATATAAACCAGGTGGCCTCAAACTCAGAGACCTGCCTGCCTCTGCCTCCCGAGTGCAGGGAGAAAGGACATGTAACTGTTTAAATGACAAGCAATATTCTCCCCTATCCCACCCCTTCTTGCCTCAAATGCACATTTCACTTAGGCTATACACTTTGTAAAGTATTTTTAAAAAATAAAAGCGAAAAAATGCATTCAAAATGTAAGTTTTACACTACACATAGTTCGCCACAATTAAAAAAAAATTACTGATGCAGAGTATTTAGCTATCTACAGTTAAAGTTAGCCAAGTAACTACTACAACACTGTTATCCTTTGGGCTAAATGATAAAGCTCTATCTTTCCTATGTCCTGTCTGCCTCAAATGTGCCTTCCTCTGGTCAGTACAGAAACTGAACATCGTGGTATGAGGAGCAGAGAGAGGCTCTCAAGCCAGATGCTTCTAGCTTAGGCACCACCATGCACTTAATGGGAAGACCCTGGAAGACAGTATTTTAGCTGGTCTCTAACATGAGATCACTCTGAGATGTGATTTGTAAACTACTTAACCCAGAATTCAAGACATAACTTGGCCTCAACAAACAGCAGCTGTTTTTTACTAACTTACTTCATTGATTTCAGAAGCAAAAGTAATTACATTATCTCCTATGGCTGTAAGGTAACTGGTATTAGTGTGAACCTGCTGGAAATATAAATTAAGTATAAAGGTAAACTTTATAGATCTAGTATAGTCTAAAATGAGAATCATTGCCTAAGAATCCAGAAGTTGTTGCTGGTCTATAGAAATAACAATGATGTAATAACATGGCCCTTCTTCTCCAATCAAGGTTCACTGCGAAGCCTGTGCTGACATGTTTAAAACAAAGCTAAGAAATCTACATAGTGGCAGATTCCAAAGTATGTTGCATGCCTGGTCCAACCACCCAAAGTGGGTTTGCCATGACCACCACCTTCTGGGAATGGCACACTCCACGCAAATACAACAGCCTACAACTCGCGGGAACAAACAGCCGAGAGACCCAAGGCTTCAACAGAAGAGCATTTTCTGGACAGTCTTCCACTGGCTCACATTGTCACAAGTATATGCTGAGCATCTACTGTGTCAGCATCTACCAGCAGAAGAGAAAGTAAAGCAAGATCCCTACCTTCAGAATGGAAAAGGCAGTGTTATCCAGACTAGCAATGCTCTGGAATTATGTGAAGGAAGGAAGATGAGAAATCCAGATAATCCTGAGTCTAAGTTAAGTCATCCTACTGGCCTCTTTACACCATGTACTAGAGCCAAGGATCCAAGGGAGACATCAGCTCCACAAGGGAAAGAGGACATAGAAATGGTGGGATCGCCTGGCTCCGAGAGTGAAACACTGGCTGACACAAACACTAGAGTGTCTAAGACGCTTCTAATCCAAAGGTACCTGTGAACTACACCAAACCTTCCCTGTTAAAAGGTTCTTTTTTTATCTTCATCTTCCCTGGGACAGACAAACATCAACAAATGTATCCCTAGCATACACAGGAAGTCCCTTCCCTCTGATCCCCATCTAAGCAAAATAAAAGAGCAACAGTCACAGAGTGCTCTTTATGATAATAAAAACTCTACAATCTTAAAGGTGTCCGTTCTGCGTAGCTGGGTTTTTGTCTGTTCTGTCAACTTGACACATGCTAGAGGCATCTGAGACAAGGGAATCTCAATTGAGAAAATTCTTTCATAAGATCAGCCTATAGGGAAAGCCTGTGGAGCACTTTTTTATTGATGGCTGATGTGAAAGATTCGGCCCACTGGGGAGTCCTGAGCTGTATAAGAAAGCAAACTGAGCATGTCATGAGGAACAGGGCAGAAAGAAGCACTTCTCCACGGCATCAGCTCTACCCTGAGTTCCTGCCCCAGCTTTCCAGGATGATAGGAGTATAAGTCACAAGATGAAGCAAACCCTCCTTTCCCGGTTGACTTTGGTCACAGTGTCTTAATATAACAGTAGAAACCCTAACTAAGACAGTGTCATAGGCCAAGTGTGGATGCTACAGTGTTAAAAGGAACCTTCAATCTGGTGGTAGAGATGAGTTACTAATACTCAGTAATGGTGGGCGAGGGGAAGTAGAGGGGGCAGGGGTGATAGTACTGTAGTGGAGGGACCTGTGGACCCAGGTCATATCTTCCTGGATGCAAAGGACAGCCATCACCCCTTCTGCTGTTACCTCCTGTCATTCCCAGGAGCACAGGAGTCTCAGTGGCTATTCCCTCCATGAGCTTAATGGTTTAACTTTCAAAGATGACTGAGCATATCATCAAAATTCAAGGCTAAACTTGGGTTTGCTTACACCTACTTAATTTATTTGGTTTTTGGTGCTAGAGAGTTAACATCAGGCATAGTAAACCCATATTCTATCACTGAGCCATATCCCCAGACTCAGGCCTAAAAGCTATCAATGAAACTCTATCCTGGGCCTGACATCCCAAGCACAGCCCACACACCTCTGATTCCAAGTTGCTTATCCACCATTGTATTTCCAGCACCACACAGGACCTGACCAGAATTAGCAAGCACTGTAAATGCATTAAAGAAGCATGTGAGGGGAAAATAACCAGAGGATGGAGTTGTGACCACAAGGAGTAGCCAATAAGGTTCTGGCAGCCAAGGGTCTCTAGAGTTATCAATCATTTAGCCACTTCCTAGCCAGGTAAGAAGCCATAAGCAAGGCCAGGTTGCAGGGGTGGAGAGAAATACAGGATGATATGGCTGCAGGGCTGAGGGTCAAAGAGTACAAGAAACACTTATTCACAGGGTTTGCTAAGTCTGCCACCAAGTACTAATACAAGAGAAAAAGATAACGTAAAAATACTTCAGCAGAAGGTAGAGGAGTTTTAAAGTATCTAAGAACTAATAGATTACTTATTATAAAGATTAATAGCAAAATATTGCTACTAAAAGAAATACTTTAAACCCTTAAAACTGCTTGTTTTCACTTAAAAATTTAACCTCCTTCACTTTACTATAGGAGGAAAAGAACCGGTTAGTGAGTTTGTGAGAACTGATGGAATCCTGCCGGTATGGACATTATTAAGGGCACCAATGCCTTGGACTAGGGAATTAGCAAAGGCTACCCTAGGTCAGGCTCAGGGAACTGGAAAAGCCTTCCTCTGGTCTGTGTGTGAATCTGACAGTGTATAGGAAGCATCTTTTCTCTTCCCGCATGTCCAAATGAGACCTTCTGTGGAGACAAGCTAGCTCTCTTCTTCTGTAAGACTTCAAAGGAGCTCCTCCATCAAAGCGAGCACAGGCCGCCAATCCCAGCTTTTGTGCGTCTATGTCAGAACTTTCTTCACTCTGTCCTTTGCTCCAGTCAGGTTTCCAGAACCAAGCTGGCTTTGCCGAATGAGGTAGTTCTAGACTCTAGCTTTATAACTACATATAGGCAACAAATACCTCTATTTTATTTTCACCTGAAGGGTTAGAAACCCCAAAACATACTCACCATGGCTCCTCTATAATATGCTGTTGTAATTGTTCGGAATCTTTCTTGGCCTGCTGTGTCCCTAAAATTTGAAACACAAAAAGGAGCGATTTTAAAAGTTACCAGCAACACAGTGAGGACTCCAAGTTATAAGGAGGAATGAGATACACAGGCAGCACGTTGGGAGCTGGAGGCAGCAGTGGCCACATGAGTCTGTCAGAACTCACAATGGCTTGGATGAAAACCAGGACTTGTTGGTAAAAGCAGCAACGGGAAAATAAACACACAGGTCTCCCTAGGAACTGGCATGTGGGAGAGATAGAGAATAGCTCTAAACTCCTGGGCTGCCAGAGGCAGTGATATTCCTTTCTCTAAGTGCTACATGATTACAGCATTTTGCTTTCTTGACTGCATGTGTGATTTCTGTGCAAAGCAAACTGCTGACCCAGACTTACTACTGTGTACACTCTGCTCAGTAGAGCAGAACAAAACATGTCTCCTCCAGAACACTTTCAGAACAGAGCCTGCAGTTAATCACACAGGAACCTAAAGTCCAACGTCATTCTCCAAGTTCCCAAAGACTAAACATGAACATCTCTACATTACATCATCTTTCACCTATTCTTCCTTTTAAGCTGATCACATACACTAAAATATATATATATCACAGGACAAATGTTGCCTACCAAGGCAAATCAGGGCTGTGTGAGGGGAATATTCTCTCTCTCTTCCTCCCTCCTCCCTCCCTCCAAGAAATATGGACATTTTTAATTAAATTTGTAGCCTAAATCCTATAAAAGAAGCCAAATTTTCTTCATATTTGAAGGGAAATCACTATTTTTAAATTTGCCATTTATAACCAGAACTAATTCACTTCCTATGATACTAAAACAAACTAAATTATAGAATTTAATTGCGAAGAAAAGTAAGAGGTATTTGGGTAAATATATTGAAAATCTAATACACACTAAGCCCTACCAAGGGATGAAGGTTCAAAAGAAATACAGTCAATTAAAGCAGTAAATATCTTAATATTTACATCTACTTTATAAAATACTTCCACACAGTGATGATGTCCACCAGAGCCCACCATCAGGTGGGTGATATTACCATCTTTACTCTGCAAAAGATACAAAAGGCTCAGGAGAGCTATGGTTCCATCTCTGCCACTAAACAGCTCACAGCCTCAAATAAGACTCAAGCTTTACAAGTCTCAGCTGGGATGAGATGCACTAAACCTGCATCTTTTTATTCTCTTCCTCACCATTACTAGGAATGTGAGAAACTTATGCTATGCTTAGCAAACAAGGGGGAACACAGAAGCCAAGTACCTTTGTGTGGACTAATCATGTTTCTTTGATGCAAATACACTACTGATTTGGAACTAGTATGTGCCACGTGAATGTGTTTCATGGAGTTCTGTGATAGAAAAAGAAAATTAGCTTCTTTTGTAGGATTATAGGCTAAAATTTAATTAGAAATGTCCATATTTCTCAAAGAAAGAGAGAAAGAGAAGAAGTTACTGTAGTAATAGTAATAGGTGACAACTTACTACTTATGAATGGCATATGCAATATAGAACAGACTGTGGAATGTACCCTCCAACTATGATATCTGATGCTTTCTCTAGGTGGGCAGTGCCGAACTATTTGGGGGGTGTGTGTGTGTGTGGGTGTGTGTGTGTGTGTGTGTGTATCAAAAGTATTTATTTTTTAAATCCACAATAGATTGAAGGAAGACAAGGCATTACTTATTTTCTTCCTTATTTCTCAGTTAAATAGGCTCTACTTAATAAATTATAAAATATCGGGGCTATAGAGGACCTCTCCTCTTTCAATCCAGTTCATTTACAGGTGAGAAAAAGCAGGCACAATGGTTTGGAGAAGTTTCCTCCAACAGCCACATCTTAAAGGCTTGTCTTTGAGGTGATGATCCTGGGAGGTGGTGGAATACTTAGGGGACTGGGCTTAGTGGGACGTCCTTATGTCACTGGAATCATTTTCAAGTGCCTGGGCCCTTCCTTCCTTGCTACCCACAAAGCAAGCAGTGTGCTCTGCTGTGCATTCCCTGCCATTGCTATCCAGAACCTCAACAGAGGCCCAAACCAAGGGCTCCACCTAATCTAGGACTAACTTGACCAAAGTAAACCATTTCTCTATAAATCCAGTGTCTCAAGGATTCTGTCCCATTGGGGGGGGGGGTTGTTACAGGATTTCTCTGTGTAGCCCTGGCTGTCCTGAAACTCACTCTGTAGATCAGGCTGGTCTCAGAGATCCGCCTGCCTCTGCCTCTTGAATGCTGGGATTAAAGGTATGTGCACCACTATGGCTAGAAGCCCATGGTCTATGAAAGCCATTTTGCTGCATCTGACTCCAAGCTGCAGCTACAATGAAGAAGTATTTTTATGCTTTTGAGAGTTTGTTTTTTCTTGAATAGAGCTTTGAAAGAATGGGCCCTGGACCTCTTCTGGATCAGTTTCTGCTCCTCACCTCCCACTCTGCCACAGAAGGATGTGCAGCTTATTTCCCTTGGTTTTGACAAAGGAAAGGTCTGAGAGATTTCACGATGTCTTTTTAACACCCTGATTCACATTTTAACCCCACTTTCAATTCCCAGTTCAAACAGAAACTCCATTGATCTTTATTTTTTACTTACCATATCTGAAGTTTAATTTTCTTTCCATCGAGTTCTATAGTTCTGATTTTAAAATCAATTCCTGCCAGAAAACAAAGAAGGATATGCTAAGTTCCTCAAATTCAATCCCATCTTATTAGGGAGGGAACAAAGATTTCTATTGAAAAAAAAAAAAGCTCTCCAACGCACTGGAAAATGTGAGCACACAGAGGGTGTGAATGGCATGTTTCCTCTGAATAAAGGCTAGAGAAAGGAATGCTAATCACTCTGCAAAGCATTCCCACACATGTGAAATGCAGGATTACAGGCCTCATTATTTGGGCACAAATGGACCACATCCTGCAAGGTTACATAATTCAGAAGGACGAGAGCCTAACATATTTTCTTCTTCCTGAAACACATACACACAATGCTTTCAGACCTTAGAAACCAACCTTTCCCTACAGAAGGCCACTTGAGTCTCTTTAAAACAATTTTCTTACCCATTTGACTCATCAAAACCTGCAAACTTAAGAAGAAAATGAGACTCTGCCCAGTTGGTGGCAAGGGAGGGAAGACTTATTCTATTTTACTCAATTAGCAGGGGCTTCATATACATCTTACTAAATGTCCCCAGGCTTTCCGTACATAACTGAGATAGCAGGGTTTGTAGCCCTGGACACACTTCAAAATCCCAGAGACAATAACAGCAAAGAACTCACTTGACTAGGCCTCTGCCTTCTAAACTTCTGATGCCCATCTGAGCGGTCCTAAGTAACTCTCAAAGCTGTCCTCAAATCACTACCACAGATCTTTCTGCTTCTGTCCTTTCCAAGTTGTGGAATTGCCCGCTTCACCCCTCCCACCTCAGTTTATGAAGGGTATGGGGGGACCTAGGGCTCTCTACATGCTGGGTAAGCACTCTCCCAACTGAAATATAGCTCCAACCCCAAGAATAAGAGCTTCTGTGGGGATCAGAAATTAATACAGCTGGACAGCAATTTGCAGAATCCCCCTCATCTGGCCACTCAGTTGTATTTAGTTGTTTCCCTTTCTTTCACCTTTTAAAACACTGAACTCGGTCTCCAATCTCTTCAAGAACGCATATAAACTGTGTGTCCTATAAATGGTCTTGAACGGTAACTGCAGCATTTGGAGTGTGGAGGGGTATCATGAAGTCATGTATAATACTTCTTCACAAGGAGGTGGAAAGCACCCAAGAAGACTGCTTCCCAGCTCCAGCTTTCAGTAATGCATATGCATAAACCAACAGGATTTCACCCTCTCCTTCGTGTGGTACTTTTCCATGGGGGAGGCTTTGTAGCTTTCTGTATGTGGAAAGAGACAAAAATGCCACCCAGGCTGAGTTATCCAACTAGCCTCTCAATCATTCTTTTCTCTCACTAATGGCCCTGGACTGTGAGCAAAGACAATCTGATCACAGTGTTCCCAGGTTACAGGGCTCCCATTTCTTCTACAGTAGTTGGCATTGCAGGGCAGCTGGTAAGGCAAGTAAAACTCAGCACCGAAGCATGACTATTAGTGCTGCATCCCACAGCAGCTATGTCTACCTCAATTGTTTCCCATGTACACACTAGTTTTTATTGTAACCCGATTTTTTAAAATACCTCCATATCCAGTGTAACACCGTCCCTGTAGAGCTCCTGAGAATGGGAGGATGGAGGCTTTCTTAAACCAAATTCAGTCAGAGTGAATGTGTTAAAACACACTTCACAAATCCACTGTCTTCCTGTGTGAGGTACCCTCCAGAACAAAAATCAACTCATGCCTTTCCAGGTCAGAGAAATAAAGCCAGTAGGAGGGTCAAGGAGACTAGTAAGAAGTGGAACCATGTTCAAAATAAGGCAAATGCCAAGTTCTGGTCAAAGAGCTGTTTCTACACCTCACCTTCCTTTTCTGTAAGTGTTATCCAGCCATGTGGCTGCAGCCCCTCGGTACCACTGAATATGCCCTGCTGTTCCAGAGGCCACCTGATTCACTAGTCATTCTGGGTTCATAAAAGGCCTTTTGTTTAGAGCTCGTTTATCTTTCTCTCCTTATGATTAACCTATGTGTGAGAAAGAGCTCTAGTGTGCACCTCAGCGGAGTATGGAGTCAGAGAACCATTTCCTCAGGAATGGTGGTATTTGCATAGGATAGTGGACTAGCAATAGAAATGGAGGGTGTTAATATTACTGATAAGATCAGAACTGGAAAGTGAAAGACCTAGATGGGGGCTTCACTGCTCTACACTGTTCTTCAGTCCTCAGCATGAGTGTGAGCAGTGGGTGTTCAAAACTGGCTGAAACTCCACCCTAAGAAATCTGACAACCTCGACATCCTCGTCAGGACTCCTGTGGGCACCTGTACTCATGTGCACACACCACATATGACACATACACATACCCATCATTTAAAAAAATAAATGAAAATACGTTTTTGGGGGGGTTGTTTTGGGTTTTTGTTTGGTTGGTTGGTTTTGTTCTTAAGAGCTAGGAGGGAGGATGGATGAGTCTGCTCTGTGGGACAATTACTTGTCTTGGGAGCACACCTTAGGTCCCTAGTGCTGGGGGAGAGATGAGCAGGCAGGTTCCTAGGCTCACTGCAGCCAGCCTAGAGGTACTTGATGAGTCCAGGCTAATGAGACATCCTGTCTCCAAAAACTAAGTGGATGTGTGCCCTCAAGCACACACACATGAATGCATGTGTTCATAATGAGAACAATTATGAGAAATCTCTCTCCCTCAAAAAATGAACATACTTACAATTAGCTTGACAATAATATCGATAGAAATTTAGTGGATTAACATTCTCTTTAACATTTAAAGAAAAGATACTTTTCTGAGGCTACTCCAGAGGTTAAAAGTAATTACCAATAAAACTGTATCAGTTAGGATACTTTCAATGGAAAGTGACAGACTGCAAGTCCATCTAGTTTAATGTAATCTATTAGCTCAAACAGGAAGCCCAGTGGTGGCTGAGGTTCAGGGAAGGCTCAGACTAGAGGCTCTGGCTCTTTTCTCCCCAACTCCCTCAGCTCTGTCCTAAGAGGATCAGGTTTATGCTGGGGCTGATATCAGCTCCTGACAACACAAGACAGAAGAAAACTGAGCACCTTCCTATCCTCTCCCTTCCAATGCGCTCTCTTTCACATCTCATATTCCTTCTTCCTTCCATCTTCTCTCATCTACTCTTTTGTTAAGTATGTGTATTCATGTATGAAGTAGGTTCACACGTGTGTGTATGCATGCATATGTGTATGAAAAGATCAGAGTTCAGCCTCAAGTGTAGATCCCCTGCCATCTATTTATTGAAGGTAAGGTGTGTCACAGTGGGAGTCTGAAAACAACTTGAGGGCATCTGGTCTCTCTGTCCCCGGAGTCCCAGAGGCTGAGCTCAGGTTGACAGGTTTTGCCTATTTTACCATCTCCCTGTTCTCTCCCCGCACCCCCCACCTTTTTTCTTTTTCTTTCTTTTTTTTTTTCTAGAACAGGTATCTTACTGGTTTGGAACTTGTGATGAAAGGTGAGGCTAGTTGGCCAGAGAATCCCAAAGTTTCACCTTCTGAAATCAGAGTTTAACACACAGCTTTTTTAAAAAAAGAAAATAAAACAACCATAGAATTGAACTCAGGTCCTTGTGCTTGGAATTTTCCAACTAAGCTCCAGCCCCAGCCGCTCTTGTCTCATTTATCCAGGGCTTGTCACAGCGATGTCATGCTCTGGTGGGCTAAAGCCATATTTCTGTAGTAATCACTGACTTACTAAGATTCACCTAATCTAAATTCATCCCAAGATCTAGGTTAAGACCTATCCTTGAATTACTGAAATTGAGTACTTCCCAAGGACATGGGTCTACTAAAAATAGCTCAAAGAGAGGAAAGCCTGTTTGGCATGAATCATATCTCTTTATAATATTCAAATATATTTCGTTAATGAAAATTTACTATTGGATATATGTAAGATGGGCAACCATAACCTGTGTGACTACTCCCTGTCATGAACATTCCCCCATTTACTGATTAACTGTTATAGTTCTCTGATGGTAACTTCATCTAGTATTTAATCACCAACCAGAAAACAAAAAGGCAAGATAGTGAGCAATCTAAGAATCTGACCCATCTTCTGCTAAACTGTGATGGTTGCAGTCAGAGCAGACCTCCAGCCCTCCTGTTTCAATTCCCCGAATGACCAGAAGCTGATGACTAGCGCCACCATCCACCGTGCAGGTCTCCGGGAAGTGCATGGACATATATCCAGGCAAAACACAAGGATAAAATAAAAATTCCTTAAAAGAATAAAACTACATCTCTAAAAACACAGCTTTCTGAAGCACTATATTTAAGGTCAAAAGCCTCTTCCTGTTTCAATAGACTCTTAAAGAGCATCAGTTTTTGGCAGCAAATAATACAATAATTTGTATTCAAAATGACAGCTCTGTGTCACCCTGACTCATGAACACTCCATGACCCACCCACAGGCTATGTGAGTGTGGCTCATTCAGCTGGCAAACCAAACCAACATCTACCTCAGGAGACCAGATTTCAGAACTGAATCTACAATGCTCAAATATACCCAGCAGGATTTTCTTTTGATGGTTTTAAAACAGACAGCTTTCCCACTAATATTTATCGGTTCAAGCAACTCAAGAAATATATTGTAAAAAAAAATATTCCCAAAGGATTCAGGGTCATTTTAATTTTAACAAAGTTTTTCTGAATTGATTCTTATGCTAATGGCTGCTTACAATTGATGATGCTATTCACTGTAAGGAGGCTGAAGAGGTGCAGGACCACAGAATCACAGCACTTGGGGAGGCAGAGGCAAACAGGTCAATCTCTGTGAAATCGAGGCCAGCCAGAGCTTCATAGTGAGACACTGTCTTAGGAAAAAACCAAATGAAGGGACATACATACATACATACATACATACATACATACATACATAAATGTGCTTTAAAAAAGTAAATATTATGGTTGGAATGGTGTCTCAGTGCACAAAGTGCTGGCTATACAAACATCAAGACTTCAAACCCATGCTAAAACAAAACAAAACATCCCAGTACTACAGGGCAGAGATACTCTGGGGTGGGTGTGGCCTTTGCAGGCCAACCAGCCTAACCAAAACTAGCTCTAGGTTTGCGGAGACATCTGTCAAAAAAAAAAAAAAAAAAAAAAAAAAAAAAAAAAAAAAGAGTCAAAAAGTGACAGAAGAAAACACCTGTCACTGACCTCTCTGAGCCTCTCACACTTTAAAAGGTAAAAAATAAAAATGTAAAGCAAATATTAGTTGTCTGAAAAACAAACACGAAGGCAGGCATTTATTCATAATACATAGGAAAATCATGCCAATTTTAGTAATGAAAGGGACTTTAAAAGATCTACCACAAACCAACAGGCCCTGCCACCTTTGTTCAATATAGAGGGCCTGTGAGCCCCATAGTGTTACTATGTTAGGAAGGCAATCTGTGTGGGTAGGAGAACTGTATTAGATAAAGGAGTCCTGATTTTCCATTCAATGAGAGAAGGAAGGAGACATTAACACCTTCCCATTCCTTCCCTCATGAGGTAAGAGAACAGCATCTCTGAGAAGCAAGCATTTTCTGGGGATACCCACAGGACACAGGGCTTCAAGGTCCTAGGAAGGTGTGATGTAGGGTGCGCGCTCACTCACAGTACTGCTTATAAAACAATTCTCAGAAACCAGTGAAGCTGAAGTCAGCTGGAAAGATGAGTTTCACCAGAACTGGGGAGGAAACAGGGAGCCTACCCCAACTCACAGAAGACAGACTTCACACGGAAAAGAAACTTTGGTGAACAAGAATGGTCACCTTTCATCATGTTAGAAATAATTTAACATGGAGAAGGAACAGACTATTCCAAACTATTTTATACTGAAGTCAAACTAGTTGACAGATGCAAATAAACCCACCTCCCCCAAGAGAAGAGAGGCTGCCCTGGGTTAGTGGCAGGTGGAAGGATGCCACTGGCTGAGTGTGGGAAAGACTGTTTCCAGCCTGGCCTTGGGAACTCTCTCTAGACCAGCCCTCTTGACCCTTCAGCATGAGCTGTGACTTGATGCATTCTGTCCTGTGGGTGCTACAGTTTAGAACTACACTCAGACCTCTCCATTCTGGAGACTCCTGGAACCCTGGGTGGAGGGAGGGGGGAAGAGGATCTCCTGTCCAAATTGTTAGAATGAGGTATGCAAAAAAGTGAGAGGTCTTCAGCCCAATTTTCCCTACCTGTTTCTACTGAAGTTTAGAGTTTGCTGCTCTATTTTGTTTTAGGAGCTGATCTTTTGGCTGTGGGCACTAGAACCATGGTGGGAAAGTACATTATCTGGATCACTCAGCCTTTCAATAAATGATAGCAAAGTACAATTTCAAGGCTAAGTTTACTCAAAGGGCTGAACATGTTTCTACATGAATTGTCCACTCCTTTTGATGCACTTTAAGAGGCAGAAATTTAACATCGTGTTTTTAACAATTAAAAGGGAAAGTATTTACTTCGGCTTAAAAGCACACTTGCAAACAGCTGGAACTCCAAGCTATCACAAATGGGTTATGTGGTTTGTCTATTTACATTTCTGAGATATTTCAGAAATTGGAGGAGGGGACTTCCGAAATACTGAAATCTACTTTCGAGATATCTACATGTACTCTCTTTTTAATTAAGGTTAATTTAAAAAAATTTTTTTACATAAGTGGGTACCCTCAGAGGCCAGTCAGATCCCCTGAAATTGTAGTTACAGGTGGTTGTGAGCTACCATATGAGTGCCGGGAATCAAACCCAGGTCCTCTGGAATGGCAGCAAGTGCTCTTTACTGATTACTCTCTCTCCAATTCCCTTGTTTTTTGGTTTATGAGTCAAGAGTCTCACTATTTAGCATAGGCTGGCCTCAAATCAGAATCTTCCAACCTAGCCTCAAGTGGTGGAACTACAAAGATTTTTATTATTAGCAATTCAGACACAGCATAGGCAGTTCATGCCAATTTTAAAACTCCCTGCCAGCCACATTTGGCCTATGCTACTTACTTTTGTATCCTTATATTAAAATGTAACTGTTTGCCTTCCAGCTTGAAATTTTTAAAGTCTAATACTTAAGAAGCAAACATTTAATAAGATGTTAGATGACCACTCAAAGCCATGCATATTTATATTAGCTCAGTTAAATCCAACCAAGAGTAGATTTTTTTTTAGGTGAACTAATAAGTGGTCAGAACCCACAGCTTATCACTTACAAAGACACCTGACATACTAAGAAATGCAGGAGACGTTTCATATGTCTTCAGTTCTTCTACTCTATGAATAGGAAGTGGTAAACTAAGTCCCAATTGTGGTACAAATTAACCATGACACAAATCATCACTTCCTGATTGAGAAAGATACACAGCTTTGCACTATTTTAGAATTTTCTACTTATATCTAAATTGAATTAATGAACCCATTAGATCTGGTCAGACTGACAGGAGTTAGTTCTACAAACTGGGGAAGTGATGTAGGAATGTCTTTCTGTATGCTGTGAATATCAATCTTTAAACACAGGAGCTGTTTTGGCCCATGACAGGAACTGTAGAAAAAGTAAGTGGGGAAATCAGAATAGGTAGTAGAAGAGCAGAGACATAGGCAGATGAAGCCGACGCCCAAAGAAGAAACATGTAAGGAACACAGGTGAGCCACAGGCCATGTGGCAGACAGATTAATAGAAATGGGTTGATTTACAATGTAAGAGCTAACTAGCAATGTGCCTGAGCCAAAGGCCAAACAGCATGAAGTTAATATACGTGTCTGAGTCATTTTGGGGGGCTAAGCAGCAGCGGGCGGCTAAGCAGTCTGAGATGGCAGGTCTGTGGCTCTGGACCTCTGGTCAGACAGGGCTGGAAACCTAACTGTAACAGGGAAGAATCCTCAATTTTCCTTTAGGCCATAAACATATTGACAGAATAAAAACACTACGAAGCACAGACTCACTTGTTGTCAGTGCTGGGGAGGGAATCCTGAGCCTTGGAAATACTAAATACTGTACCACTGAACTATGTCCTGAGCCTGTAGGTGTATTATTTTAAGAACTTATATATGTGTGCTTGCATCTTAGTATTGCTATGATGGGCCTGACCATCCTGGTTATTTTGGAGGGATGTGAAATACTAGAAAAGCGTCTGAACGCTGTAAGTGGGGTTGAGAGGCCATCCTGGTTGGAGCTTTCCGACAGTAGAGCTGGAACCATGTAGAATATGGAGGCCTGGCTCAAGAGGTTTCAGAGAGGAACAATGTTAGAAATCAGGGTAAAGACAATTCTTGTGATGCTCTGGTGACGAGTGTGTCTTAGAACAGAGGTCCTAAGAACCTGCCTGTTCTAACTATGTGGGCAGAGATGATTTCAAGACAGGCTGATCTGACTCTGTCATGTGGTTATGAGTGATCTCTCTTATGCAGGTCTACAATGAAAAAGAACAAGCATGACACAAAGAAATAAAGATGTAAAAAGTACATTGAAAAGTTTAGTGTTGGAACCAAGTTTTATGCTCAAAGGTATAAGAAGTTTAATGAAGGCCTGATGCTAAATGAAATAAAGGGAGTGGTGACCTCTAGGCAAGACCCTACTCCTAGTACCAACTTCTCTTAGTTACTTTTTGATTGCTGTGAGGAAACACCATGACCAAGGCAACTGAAGATAAGAGTGTATTGGGGGCGCATGGTTCAGAGGGTTTGTAGATGATCATCATGGAGGGGAGTGTGGTGGCAGGCGGCATGACCCTGGAGCAGTAGCTCAGAGCTTTATTCTGATCCACAAGCACAAGGCTGAAAGAGATAACTGAGAATAGAATGAGCTTTTGAAACCTTGTACTTGCACACATGTGCATGGGCACGCGTATACACACACACACACACACACACACACACACACACACACACACACACACAAACATACATACACACAAAATATGTCTCAAGTGTCAGTCTGGTAGTGACAATGAGTTTGACATTTGTCAAGAGGGGATTTTAAGAATCTCTATGAATCTTGTCTTCAATCAAATCCCCGTTCACAATGAGTCTTATTTATAAATTTTCTGAAAAATCAAGTTCAGAAAGCTCTGAGATTTCTATTTCTCCCGGTGATCAGTTCATGATCACCTCAAGAATCAAACTGCTCAAAAATGAAACCAGCTGCATCTCCTCTGTTCATCTACAGATGCCAAGAAAGCCTTCTCTGGGCAGGAAAGCCCCTGTAGTATGAGTCACCATATTCTGTAAGCCTGGAACTGCCTTGTCTGGACTTTAACAATTCAGCTGGGTCTGTTCACTTAGAGGTGAAGGAAAAACTGCAGTCACTGGGGGAAAAAAAAGATCTTAAAAACAAAGAGCAAATCTCTCACTTAACACATTACGGCAATGGGGGACAAGAGATTGCCAAGTCACTGGAGTTAGTTCTGGGAAAGATGACAACTGCATTCCAATGATGCAGGAAAAAACATGCACCAAGACATGGAATGGGGTCTTCTGGATCCACTGCCCAAGCACTGAACATTATCATACTATCCACTCGGGTAGAAGGGAGCCTGGTCTACAGAGTGAGATTCAAGATAGAGAAAAAGTTAAAAACCAAAATAACAGAATTAAGTCACAATATGACAGTGCAAGAGCTGAGTGAAAACAAAGGAGACCTCATTCCCTCTCCGGCTTAGTCCTCTAAACAGGACTATAGAAGAGAAAGTGTTACTCATGCCATGGGCTGACATGACCTTAGCAATAATTTGAATTTTTTCCTAGGAAAATTCTGAGTCACTTTGTTTAGAAGAATTTTAGGTTATATAGTGCAAAATATAAAACTTAGAAATTCATCTCACCCAGTTAATATAAACCAACAAATTTGGAGTGGGGAGCAGGGGAGGAAGGTCCATACCAAATTGCTAGAGGTAGAAAGAGGAATCTAAAAGGCATACTTCTTCCCCAGCTACCCTCTCTGCAGAAACACACAGTAACTAGAGGTTATAAAATCAACCCAAGAGAAAATTCAGCACTCGAAATCTAGTCAGAAAAGCTTTCTCTTCATCAAACCAATGCCAATGTTGCAGAAATATAATAAAATTAGGCAGCTCTGTCAATCACATAATTAGAACAAAGCCACTGATAACAAGTAATGTTAAAACAAAAAGATGGAGCATGTGACAGTAAATAAGACAAAACCACCAGAAACGGCACAAGCAGAACACTATTTTTCTAATAAAAAATGAAAAACTACTAGTGATTACATCAGTCTTATTCGTAAGCACATTCCCTTATGATACAATAATTTAAAGCTCACAGCAGCGAATGGCATGTTTTGAATCTGAAATGTCCCTCCCAGGTTTATATTCTAAACAGTCAGTCCTAGGTCTGTGAATGGAACACTGAAGGCTATAGAGCCTTTAGAAGGTGGGACTCGGCTAGTAAAAGCAGTTCAGCAGGAAGGTCATACTTACTTGGGATCCATGGTTGGCCACCATGTGAGACCCAGAAGGTCAGGAAAGCAGCCAGGACAGACTGCAATCCTCTGAAACGAGGAGCCCAAATAAATCTTTTAATCTGTCAACTGTCAGGTCACAACTAAGCAAAAGTAATGAATACACTTTATAACCTCCATGTACTTAATGATGCCTGTCTATGTATATAGTCAGTTTCCACCTTAAGATGATTAACAATTTTTAGAACTTTATAGGTACTGAAGGATTTTGTAAAAATCTCTTTCCTGGTTTAGCCTTTAAGAAAAAAGGAAGAAAAGAAGTTTTTAACCAAATCTAAGATCTTTCCTCTGAGTTCCAGACCTAGAGATACAATCTGGTCTGGTCCAGTGATGAAGATTAACATACATATTTTCTTTCATCTCTTTCATTCACCAGCAAACTGCCTCCTTTAGCTTTAAGAATACAAAGAATGAGAAACAACTATATTTAAAATATAAAATGTGGGAGTTGTCGACACATGCTGCAGCAGACTTCAAGTTAATCCATGTTTCCGTGTTTTTCTGCGGCAAGATTCCAGTATGCAAACAAGAGGAAAGTGGGAAAGGAGGTGCATGCTCATGGGAGACACTTCACAAGGGCACCCTGACACTAGAACGTTTTTGAGAATCCTTCATTACCACGCTTCATAAGCTTTCTTAAGGCACAAAAGATAATAGCTCAAATTATTTTTCAGCTTTTAAAAAAATAAAACTAAATTTAAAGTAGGAGACTGAGATAAAGGCCTTCTAGCCCTCTAGTAGCTGAGAAGGGGCCCCACACACCTGCCCAGGCATCAGTGTTTACTGTGATCCTACTCCCAAAGGCTAAACTACTGTAACTAACCTAAGTGTCTGTCAGAGGGCAGAGGGCAAAGGAAGTATATGTTCTCACACAACGGAACTTTTCCTCTGCCATAAAGAAGAAGGAAGCTACGTGATGCAAGTGAAAACAATCACATTAGGCTGATTAAGTTACTCTCAGGAGGACAGATGGCCTGTTCTCTCTCTTGTGGCTCCTCGACTTAAGAGCCATAAAATCATGTGTGTGTATGACAAGAAGACAGAAGTAAAGCTACTGAGGGACAGAGGGACTGAGGGGGGGGGCACAGACAAGAGAATAAGCTCAGCATATAGTCTGCACAAAACTTCATATGTATGTGTTGAGTTTATGTTTATATATACACATATATGATTGTGTATATATATGAAACTGTTTAAATGCACTGGTATTTCCACCAACTCATTCCCAGTCTTGAGTAGAAAAATTATTCAATTTATGTTGTCTTTTCTCATTCTTTCAAAACTTACAATTCTTTCTAGATCTTGGAGATGTGTATTAATGATCACCATTGTCCATCAGCACCTGCTTTCCTCAGGCATACATTTTAATTTACAAAATATATGTTTTTTTAGACCTATCATCTCTAAGCAATTAGCTGCTCCAACTGACAGGCATATGAAATACAAAAGATCCATTTGGAGATTTCTAACCTGATATCTTGGGCACAGAAAGAGATTGCCTTAATTTTTTACAGTAGCTGGAGGTGAACAACTTTCTTGAAAATGGCTTTGTGTGTCATCCCACCCCACCCCTTACTTCTCCTTGTCACAAGGGGCATTAAAGATTTTGTGCCTCACCCACCACGGAGCAATGCTTTAAAGCTATTAAAAATTACCTTTGAACATTATCAAGATTACATAGAAACTTTCCTAAGTAGATGTAACATTATAAAAGCAGCAAAATTTAAAAAGTATTATGCCTACAACTATGGAGACAACAGGAGCTATTAGTAACATATAAAGTAACATACACTGCAGTAGTTTATATTAGGACAGTGTGTCTACATGGGCAGATTTTCAAAATCAGGAAGTTGAAATTGGAGCTTACTCTTACATTATTCTTTCATTAAGTAACCTTGAGGATAGTATTTCACGCACTGTAACTAAAACAACATTCAATATGACTATTTTTCAAGTTTTGGATTAGAGCAGCTCTAGGTGGCTGTCCCTGCAAAGATTTCAACATCATATATGTTGTTTATACGGGGAATAAAGAGGCACACCAAACAACGAGCTCACTGCTTCATGGGAAAGGAGGATTACTATATCGGGAGTCCTCAGCTTTCTATTTGTTAGTATTCTTGTTATTATCAAGATTCCTCGAGGAGTGAGCTGGCCAGAAGCACAGCTATTGAAAGTGAAATGGGAAAGAAACAGAATTAATTACACCGGTCTTGCCTTCAGCAGTTAGAAGCCATTTCCCCGGGAAGTATGCCAGCAGGGGGCTGCAATCTCTCCTGACCAAACTTCTTCCCCACCCCAATCAAGTTTATTTGCTGCCACCTGCGAGAATGTGTAGAAACAAAAGAAAAGATAAACACTAACCTCCATTTACGTTGTGTGTTTTGTGATTATCTGTACAATCAGACCCGGGCAAGCACCCTCTGTAGATGTCATTAGTCCATTCTGTCCCTATCGCTAATTAGCTCAGATAATTCCAAGTTTGCCATGCTATAATTTATCCAATTAATCTAAGCAGCTACAAAACCGAAGAGGGCAACAGTGCAATCTTTGATAGTGATTTCACCGAATTGTAAGAGCTGCTCAGCTGAGGATCATAGTTAACTTTCACGCAAAGAGCACAAGTACTTTGGTAAACGCTCTGCTTTATCTTGAGATGGGGACAAGGAGTTGAAGTTGGACAGTCTTAAACTCAAAATCATGATCCTTATAACTCAGTCTCCTGAGGGCTGGAATTATAGTCATTTGGTTACGCCCAGCTTACTTTGTGTATTTTTAACTCCTTTTTCTATTCCTAAGATCCCATATAACAATGGGATATTAAACCTAAATACAAAACAAAACAAAAAACAGGCACATATATTATTTTAAAGTTTGCAGCCTCGGTGCAGGAAATAGTCTCAGTCTAGTTTCTGTACACAAAACAGGAAACGTACTGAGGCTGCTTCATAGGATGTAGACAGGAAGGTTTGGCTGATGCAAGTGTACAAGCCACACTTTTGTGACTAAGGAAAGAATAAATGTCAGTATTTCATTTTACAGAGACTAGGGCACCCCCAAGAGCTGATGCTGAACCAGGCAATGCATACTCAGAGAGTGGTGGGTTCTGAGGACTCCAGGGATAAGCACCCTGGTCATCATGTGCAAAGCCTTTTCCACACTTGGGTCTCTTCAGAAGCAGGAACTATCCCAGATGATGAACTTAAGCTGTCAAACCGCTTGCTTTAATGCTGTTTCTTTCTGAGAGCTAGTGCATGATTATTTCCCCCAAAGGTGGGATAAACAAGTGTCACCTGCCTGACACAAATGGAAAATATAACCAGAGAAAACTTTTCTTTTTATTTATAAGCAAATCTGACTTAAAATTTAAGACAACATAGTATTCATTATACTATCTCCTTCATGTCACCTGTTAGCAGCCCTAGTAAATCAACTACGCTCGGGGTTAATTTTGAAATTTTCATTAAATCCTAAGGGTTTTGATGACTAGCTAAAATTGAAAATTATCAAACATAATTATATACAATGATACTATTAGCCAGGCATGATGGGGCATGTCTGTAATCCTTAGCATTCAGGAAGCTGAAGCCAGAAGACAAGTGAGTTTGAGGTTAGTCTGAGCTACACAGTGAGATCCTGCTCTCAAGAATTCAGAAGAAGAAAAAGAAAGGCATAGAATTAAAACAAAACAACAAAAAACTTACTGGTTTGATTTACAGGAGGTCGGCCTCCAGAGAATACTGAACTCGTGACTCCAAACTCGCTCATCATGTATGCACAGTGACATAAAAGATGTGACTAATTTACTGTGTGTTCTCAGGAGCTATCCTTTTCTCTTGTTTCAGCAACAAAGGACCTGAGGTTCCAACAGGTTAAGTAGCTTGACTAAGATGCCTTTACCATGAGGGAGTTGGTCCAAGTCCAGTAGATGGCTGAAAACTCTGACAGTACCAAACCCTATCCACAGATGGTCCCTGACCATCGGTGTGAGGAAAATGTGTACCCAGTAGAAGTGCTGTTTTGAACTTTGATCTTCCTCTGTCTTGTATTCAGAATGATGCACCCTCCGCTGCCCCGGATTCCTGACAGCAGTGGCACAAGGTAACAAGATGCAGCTCCCTGTCAATTAGGCTGCTGTGGGATGGATGGTTAATATGCCTGGTACACCATGTGGCCGAAGGTCTTGGATACACACAATAAACTACAGAAGACAGTCAACTCTTACTATTACGTAGATATTCAGCTAGAACTTCCTGCTCACTCCTGCTTGACCTGGAAAGCCCCATTTCTCTCTCTCCAAACCCTACTCTCTCAGAGAATCTCCAACAAAGAAAAGGTGTCAAAAAGCCCAGTTCTGCATTCTTGGTGGCTGTAGCAGCTCCTCCCCTGAAGTTGCCAGTAGCTCAAGACCCCATTTAAAGCGGTCAGCTTTTGACCATACTTGGAAACCCAGGGTAGACCCATCACCACCCCCTGGCCTACAGGGTATATAAGCTTTGGCCAAGTAACTTCTCTGGAGGACTCAACAGGGAGTTGCTTTGCTCAAATATATCTGATTTTTTACTTTTTCAGTTCGGTTTGGCCTGGCTTATAGTGTCAGTGGAGAAACCTATTTCGAGATACAGAAAACATATTAGTAGGCATTTGTGTCATCTGACTATGCCCACATTTTAAAAAAGACAGACCATGTGTCTCTTGAGAAACTTGTACCCACTTAAGCACCTCTTTCTCTTTTGTCTGTTGCTTAAATCTTTACTAAGATGTTTTCTTAGTAAACTTCAACTCTGCTTCATTAAACAACAAAATGATAGACTGAACTAAACGATGATGTTTTCTGGGTCAGCTGATATTAAAAACCACTTTTAGCCTGTAAGGGGTTTATCAGGATGAAATGTTACAAGCCCAAAAATAACTGTCTTTTTCTAACACATAAAGATGATAAAGTTTCACTTATGAATCAGGCATAGTAAAATATTAATAAAAGAAAACAATTATACTGTAATAAAAGTAATTTAAGCCAGGCAGTGATGATGCATGCCTTTAATACCAGCACTTGGGAGGCAGAGACAAGTAGATCCCTATGACCTGGAGGACAGGTCTGCGAGCTAGTTCTAGGTAGTCGAGACTACATAAAGAAACCCTGAAATGATCCTAATTGGTCTTAACAATAAAGGCCCTGAGTCAGAGGGTGAAAATTGAAAGATCAGAAAAGCAGAGCATCGGCCACCAGAGACTTCTTACCTCTATATAATCTCAGATCAAATAGGCAAGGTGAGATCCTGTCTCCACCTCCCAAATGCTGGGATTAAAACTGTGAGCCACCACTGCCTGGCTCTGTTTCTCTTTTAGACTGGCCCAAAGTATCCTCAAACTCCTGATCTTCCAGCTTCCTCCTTCCAAATGCTGGGATTTAAAGTGTATGTCATCATAGCCTGGCTTTTATGGTGAACTAGTGGCTAGCTCTGCCCCCTGATCTCTAGCAAGCTTTATTTGTCAGAACACAAACAAAATATCACACAACAAATCCCTGTCTCAAAAAAAGAGCAAAGCAAAACAAACAACAAAAAGAAAAAAGTAATTTAAAACTCAAATTGCTTATTTCTATAGTTTTTCACATAACATGTACTAGCAATGGAACCCCGATCTTTGCAAACGCTAGACAAGTCCTATCCCACTGCGGTCCTATCCTTAGCCCACATCAGAGAGCATTAAAGAAACGGAATTGGTTACAGAAGCCATAAAGCTTCTGAGAGCCAAACTGGTAGAAGGCTTAGCATTAACAGGGAGCCAGAGACCCCTAGGCCAGAGACCAGAGGAAGACAGTATTACTGGAGCTGAAGGCCTGGGTCTCTTCCGGAACATGGAAGCAAGGTGATCTGTCCAGTGGGAATCAAGACCACAGAAACCATCTCTGTGGAAGAAGCCACAGGGGTGGAGGGAGGGAAATAATTCTCGGACTTCTCTTTCTTCTCTCTTTTTTTTTTTTTTTACATAATCTCTCACCCAGTCTCTATTCAACTGAGGCCAGCCACCCAGGAACCTGGACAGCAGAGGAGATACAGAGAGATCTGAGGGAAAACTATGGACTACAGCTGACACTCAACTATCAGAATCAAATGCAAGGTCCTGTGAAAGCCACTGAAGTTTTGAGTTATCAAGTCCCAGCAGAAATGGACAGAAACAGATCTCCATGATAATAAATAAGCAAAATAAATAAGCAGGGAGAAAAATGAAATAGAGACTCAAAAGTGAAATAGTGGCAACATTTATCTCCTAAAATTTCTTTGAGGAAAACATTTCCACTAGTCATCTGTGAGTCAAAGGCAAAGAATAAGTACACAGAGCAGCCCTCATCCATGGCCTGGTGAGAAGGACAGGCACAGCCAGCAGCTGTCTAAAAAGTGGGGGAGCCAGCTAGAAGTAAAAAGCAGGCCGGATCTTGACTATCAAAGTCTCCCAATCTACTGGGCAGTTTGGGACAGGGTGACCCAATGACCTCAGAGTGTCATATGCTGTCAAGTCAGGAACCAGGCCTTCTAAAAGGGAAGTCTGTCCCTGAGTCAGCACTGTGGCCAAGCAGTACTAATATAGCACACGAGTAGCTGATGACCCCAAGCTTTTTAGCTAAACCACTTCTATCCAAATACAGTGCAGTCTTGTTAGTAATTTACACTTCCTTCTCCCAAAGTATAAAAAAGTGAGTGGCCTTGTTAGCTCATGTAATTATCCACCTTAAAATACAAAACCCCACCCAACATGCCCAACCCTATTTTTCACAATTCCTTAGGACTAGCAGCTCAAAAATGTGTCCTTTATCCTCTGGTGTGTAGTATTCCCTGTCTGTAAGGAACAGGATTCTCCACTGTGTTGAGGTAGTATTAACCTGCCTGGATCCTGACAGTGCCTCAATTCTCAGCAACTCTGCCCTCTGGTCTCTAGGTATCCCACATGGCGGTCTCTAAATCCTCATAGGATTGAGAATGGGTATGGTTAGACTGCATTCAGTTACTCTTGTTTTGCATGGTAAAGTTTTACTTTCCCACAACTTGCCTTGAGCGGAAGGCCCAGTACTGTAAGCTGCTGTTTGAATGAACGAGTGAAGGAGAGCCCTTTAAAAGCAAGAGCCTAATCTTTTACTTATAGCTCTTCATTTGCAATCTCAGTTCTGATTGCCAAGTGAGTACCAAGCATTCATTAAATACTTCCTGACATTGATTAATTACCTTGGAATACAGTCAGGTTCACACAGCTCTAAATTGATCCTACTGGGATGCATCTTAATGATGCTCTAAACTGACGTTACATATTTGGACAGCTTTGGCATATAAACATACAAAAGTGAACAGGCACAAAAGCCATTTGAGACGTTTAAATTATTAGAAAAAGTACAAACGAAAGCACAGTAATTAGCACACATAAAACAGATGTCTTCATTCAAGGATGGAGAGGAGACAGCAGTGCAGTCCTGACCAAAATGGAAGTGAATGAACAGTTCCCAGTACATCCCCATTCTAACCTCTGAAACCATCATCTAACTAAGCTTGGGGGCTTTTGACTTTACAACAAAACAAAACAAATACCCACAATGAGATAAACTCCAACTGTGTAATTCTATTAGACAGACTAATACAGAAGCACCTCCAGCAAAGTAGAAGGACTGGCAGTTTCCTGTTGGCTGGGAAAGTCTAGCTTTCCTCAGAAAACTTGGAAAACCATCACGGAATTATAGGCTTCAGAAGTCTGCATGCTGTGTGGCACCATCTACCATTGCTCCAACCACCAGCAGGGCTTCCAGGGTTCTCCCAGAAAGACCAAAAAGCAGGAAGCCCAAAACCAAGAAAGACAATAGGTTTATTACCTAAGAGACCTTAACAAAAACACAGCCAGTCAAGCCAGCAGGCAGCCAAAGCTCCATCAATAGAGGCTTGACAGTGAAAAGGGCCAGTTTCTTCATAGAAAAGGGATCTGTCCAGTCACATGCAGCCTGCAGAAAGGACTTGTTTTACAAATGAGCTGAATCGTTAGTGGCAAAATGAGGGAATGGTAATGGCTTTCAAGATTTTCTGACCCACAGGATAGAAATAATTTTATGCCATATGCTCTCCCTGACACACATACACCAAAGTTGATAAAAATTGTATCTGACTTACATTTTTCCCAACACTGTCTTACTATGTAGCCTTGGTTAGCTTAGAACTCCTTATGTAAGCTTCAGACTTGAAGCACTTTCCTATCTCTGTCTCTCTAGTGCTGGACTCAAAGGGTGAGCCATCGTGCCTGGCTGACTTTGAACGTGAAGTGGACTCTGTGTGTTCTATCCTTAAGTCTGGACTGTTTTCTTCCCTTCTATTCTAAACTAAAAGTTGTTATGGATACACTAAGTTGACTTCATGACCCAATAATGAACTGCAAATCACACTGGGAAAAAAAATAACTTACAGAACATTCTGGAAGTTAACCAAAGGTCACAGACTCTTTTTTTTATTCTTTAAAATCTATTGCTGGTAAGGAAAGGCCATTCTTGGATGGAGGGAGGGTGAAATAATAACTTCAAGACCTTAATTGTGGTTGAAACTAAAATGTGTACCACTTAAGAGGACACTAATTTAGCACTTTCCCCGTGTTTTGGAAGGAAAGAGGCACGAATAGGACTGGGGAGGATCAGACATAAGGAGAAGGCAGTAGAGATCCTGCTCTGGCCTGGTGTCTGCCCAAGTTCTGGGCCTCCACCTAGATGCTCTCATCTAGCAGCTTCACTAGAGGAAAAAGAACTATCACAAAAATGTGGAAGTTTCACAGAACTTGGTAACTGACCTTACTGTAAATGAGCAGAATGGAAACACATCCTTTAAATGAGGGTGCAATTGTCTGCAAAACCACGAGCTCCAGTTAAATCAGTTTAGAATGACTAAAGCACATGTTGTACGAAGAATAAAATGAGCCTCAGATTAGATAACCCTGCATAATGGAATCAAATAATATCCCTTGACTGTCTCCTAAGACTTCCTCAGCTCATCAGATAAAGATGTTGACAGTATGTAATAGAACATCAATATTAAAAATTACTAGTGATTGCTAGGAGAAAAAGTCATAAACAGTCTTACCCAGCTGTGAACATTGAGCTACAATACTAACTGTCCTGACAAGATATGCCCATTGATACAATAGTGGCATGAATGTTATGAGGTAACCAGCCTATCTCTGATTGGATTTAAGGCTTACTCCACAGGAGAGAATTTATCTCTGGTACTGTAAACCTGGCCAAGAAACCATGGGTATCATCTATAAGTTATAGGCCCTAAAAGAGAAATGTCTACTATTATTTTGCTAATAATATAGTTTAGTATCCAACTGCCTTTGAGGTATTTATCCTTATATCTTAGTTAAGAGTTTCCATTGCTGTGATAAAACACCCTGACCAAAAGCAAGTTGGGGAGGAGTGTATTTGGCTTACTCTTCCACATTGTAGTTAATCATTGAAAGAAGCCAAGACAGGAACTCATAAAAGAGCAAGAACCTGGAGGCAAGACCTGATGCAAAGGTCATGAATGGGTGCTGCTTACTGGCTTGCTCATCATGGCTTGCTCAGCCTGTTTTCCTAAGGAACCCAGGACCACCAGAGCAAGGATGACACACCCACCATGAGCTGGGCCCTCCCTCACTGATCACTAATTAAGAAATAGCCTACAGCTGGATCACATGAGCCATTTTCCCCAATCAATTGGCTTTCTCTTCTCCGGTGACTCTAGCTTGTATCAAGCTGACATAAACTATACCATCCTTATATTAGTGCGATTCTCAGCCTTAATCAGAGAAGCTTCTTTCTGCAGTATACAGTGGTGAATCCAAAGACAACTGGTCAAGTTCAGAGAGGTGGCGGACTACTCGACCCTAAATGAGACATCTATACCATACTCTCTTCCCCAAGGTTCAGCCAATGAGTAGGCATAGAGATTTAGAGCCAGAGGTTGGGACTGACTGCTAAAATGTCCTTTGACATGCATGACAGGGCCATTGCACTCAAACTCACAGCAGTTATGGCTACCTGCAAAAACCAAGCCACTCAAGAACTCTGCTTGGATGGGAAAAGAACTTGTGAGTTCTACCCCTAGCTGAGGAGTTCCTGGCAATTTATTGCTACTGGGGGAAGGGGAGACAGTTTTCCTCAGGGTTCTTTGCCCATGCAGTAATGAAGCCATGTGCAAATGAACATCACTAGTTTGACTCTGTGGTTTATGAAAAAAAAAATTTTAAAGAAAAGGCCATGAGGTTGGGAGAAGAACAGGATGGGAAGAGAGAATGAGATGAAATGTAGGAAAGAAGGTGCATAGATATAATGAAAATACACTATATTTGTGTATGAAATTCTCTAGTAGCTCTTGGTGCCAGGCTGTCGGTGTACTAAGTACTTAATCACCTATCACTTCTTAAAACAACCAACCCAAACAGCCTGCACCAGAGATGTTACCTCTACTTAAAACAAGAGGAAAGGAGGATTCAAATAAGTATCTTGCTATACACCAAAAGTGAGAGGGCCGGCTGGCATAATGAACTCAACCATGTTAATCTGAATTCTTATGTCTATTTCGGCCGAAGTTATTACTATGTGAGCTCTGAACTGTCTAGCTAAAGCAGTGGTTCTCAACCTGTGAGTCACGTCCCCCTTAGGGGTCAAGGGATCCTTTCACATGGGTCATATATCACATCTCCTGCACATCAGATATTTACATTGTGATTCATAACAGTATCAAAGTTACAGTTATGAACAACAAAAATAATTTTATGGATGGGGGTTCCTACAACATGAGGAGCTATAGCAAAGGGTCACAGCATTAGAAAGGTTGAGAACCAATAATCTGGAAAAAAAGAATGTTGACATCAGGATGAATTTCAAACTGAGAGTTTGCTTTTCACATGAATATTGGCTACTGATATAAAGTTGCATAAATACAATAATATAACCCTCCCTCTTCAGAGGGAGAAAAAAAACCTATCAGATTTTATTTTACATTACTTTTTAATTTAAAAGAAAACTGAAGTAAAAGAAACCACATTAGTGTAATTAATAACTTCATTATCCACTGGAGAAAACACAAGGAGCACCTTCATGGTGAAAGCCTTCTCCAGCTTTGGGGTTTACTCAGAAGTATCCAAACATCACTCGTCCTTCCCTCTCACTCTGCCTTTGAACAGTCACACATGACTCTCCAGACCTAGTAAGGGTCTGTAATTTATGCCCAGTGCTACCATATAATGCAGATGAGGTCTCCTCAGTGATCTAAAAACACAATATAATACACAGGAAACTAAAAGTCATCAAAAACACCCAAACAGCTATTAGAATAAACATCAGGGTAGATTAGAAAGTTCCAGAGGAAACTGGATGTAGTGATGATACCCATAATCCCGGCACTAATAAGTCATAGGAGGACTGAGAGTCTGGGGCTAGCCAGGACTACCTACAAGACTGTGGAAAGGAAGAGAGAAAGAAAGGGGAAGAGAGAGAAAGAAAAGAAATTTCTGATGAAAACCCCCTATCCTCTATTCAGTTTTTTAAACATAAAGAACGTGTTTTGTTACCACTTTTGCGTAACAAGAAAATAAGCATATAGGGTGAACGCCCTCACTGTCATTATGCTAAGACCTCCAGTCAGTGGCTCACCCCTATCTTCTCCTTGGCAGTCCCTCGGCAGTACATCTGCCTTCCTTTTACCTAATTATATGTACCTTCCTTAATGCGATGTTTGATTATTACTTCTTTAAATGAGAGGAACTACTGTGAGCACAGATAATAGAAAATCAGGCTGGGTGACACCAAGAGAAACATAGATGTAATCAACCCCAAGCAACTGGTGAGAGCTCTGCTTTCCTGGGGAAAATGCTCCCTGAGCAGCAGTCAGGCCAACTGCTCTGATGTCATCCTTTGGCTAAAGAAGGATACATACTTGAGAAGCCAAAACTTTCAGTCAGGAATCAATATTTAAGAACCACACTGAAACATTTATTTGTACATTCAGGAAGGGAAAAGCCAGAACAGATAACATACACAAGAAATCACAGAGAAGGAAAACACATGGAGTTGCCTTTCATACGAACAAATCTCTAAGAGTAAGTATAAAATGGTTCCTTTTTCCTCTGCATCTTCTGCCAATTCTCACTTCAGTTTTCAGTAAAAATGTAGGGTTATGAAAACAAGATCACTAGTAACAAGAGACAGTTTTTAGTGTCTCTGAAACTTAAGCAGTTTGGTGAGGAATTCCAAGGCAACTTTTATAACACCTTTATCAACAGAAATCAAGTTCAAAATCTATTTTAAAATAAAATCTGTACATCAGTAAATTGGATTTCCCATAAAGCATCTCTCACAATGAGGCTACATCTGAGCTTACGTAAGAGAGTGGAAAAGAGGTGGACATGAGCACAGCAGCACTCCAGGAGTCACCACGAGAGAGGTCTTTAACACCTAGATTCCCAGGGTCACATTTGGTGAGTTGAGGTAAAGACAGTAACTGATCTCATAACAGCAGGTATCTCTTTATCTGGAATGGGGAAGGTCATCAAAATGATTATGTACTGCCAGAACTAGTGATAATATGATAGGAGTCATAGGACAGACAAGCTCTATGTACCCTGTTCAGTTTTCAAGACCTACTTAATAACAAAAGAAACAAAAAGAAATACCATACACATAATCCACAGAATACACCTTTCCTTGTTTCTTTGAGTTAGAGGAGGATGCCATACAATTTTTAAGTTACAAGGGAGAAGTAAGAAACATGAACTCTTAAGAGTTCAAAGTTACATAGAAGAGAAAGAAAACACCTGAGACTAGAGGCTGAGAACCGCCCTGGCCACACCCCTGGTCATGCCCACCATCTAAAGCAGAGACTTTGAAGGACCTGGCACTGAGCATATCCATCAAGCAAGCTCTGCTGCCAGATTCTTTTCCAACTGAAACCAACCGCATGATACCTGTCTTCCAACCACAGTTGGAAGGAACAGCTAAGTTTTAATAACAGGAACCCCTACAATTTACAAGTTGATCTCAAGAGGAAGGCCATTTCTGTTTTGTTCTTAAGAATAGACAGGAGAAATAGAAATAAGTAAAAAAATGTAGGAAATTACTTGAGAGACAGAATTTACTTAAAGTTCCAGTACAATATAAACAGACAGCTGGGGAGACTTATGGACAAATTCTCCATGGCCAGAAAGAATACTATAGTTCTGTGTGTATGTGTGTCTGTCTCTGTGTGTGTTTCTATGTGTGTCCCCATACCACAAGTTAAATTTACCACTTCCTTTTTATTATTACTTTTTACAAACAAAAGCTATCTTGTCTATAGCCAAAACAGTCTACTAAATTTACAAAAGGCACACATTCCAGTTTAGGGATGTGGACTCAATCTGAATAAGAAACTCTTAGGTAGCACAGTCTGAGCTATCTCCATCTCTGGAGGACTCTGTGAAGAGCGCCTCTCACAATCAGGTTTACAGGTCCTAGTGTCCTTCTCCTCTACATCAATCACAAACCAGTTTGCTGGGGCTTTGGAGTGAAAAGGGAAGCAACTGGGGACGTCCAGAAGATACTCTCTCCCAACCACATATGGAAATTCCAGAATTCCCTCCCCCTCCCATTATGTTTTCCCTACAGTAAATCACAGAGGAGGCTTTCCTTTCCTTTGTCTTGTTATTAAAAAAAAAAAAGCAACAACAAAACCCCCACCTTGTATCCTAACACTCTATGAGGATTCTGTTATTTTTTTTCCTTGAGTCAAAAGAGCCATCAGCTCATCCCTACTATCTTTTCTGATTCCCGATCAAAATCCCCCTACTCTAGCTGAAAAGTGACATTTTTCTAATACAAAATAAAATAATTTACTCAAAATTAGGATGAAGTAGTAGGGCCTGGTGGTACACACCTTTAGTCCTAGGTACTCGGGAGACAGAGGCCGACAGATCTCTGCTGAGTTCAAGGCCAGCCCCCGCCCCCCCCCCCCATCTACAAAGTGAGTTCCAGGCCAGACAGAGAAACACTGTCTCCATAAAAAAATAAATAAATAAAAATAAAAAGGCAGGGGGAGGAGGTCAAACTAGAAAAAATATGAGTCACAGCTAAACATGAACGAACACAGAAAACATACTGGTAAAAGGTCTTCCTTGACAGCTCTATCTTCCAGCTCCATTTTCAAACTTTAAACAAGTAACCAAGGGCAGCCTGGGGCCACAGTGTCAGCATTTGTTCTCTGCTGTTGATTTAGCATGCACTGTTAGCTACACACCAAGGACACCACTTCATAGACCCACTAAAGTGACTGGCAGGAAAGGCTACCTTTCTGATCAACAGAGGACAGCATTACTGGTTCTCCTTACGGGAAGAAAAGTCAGGTGAGCAAAAGCTGAAAGGAGGCTCTGACACAAACACTCACAGAAGCTGACAGAGAGCAGGTTAGCACACTGTTTGATGGGGCTTTTGCCGCAAAAACACATCTCACATTAATCCTCTCTTGCCTCTTTTTCTGCTCTTATGATATCAAAAAGGCTGAGAGGTGGGTCGCATGCATGGTGGTGGTACCTGGTAGCAGAGAGGTCACCTCAGGTCAAGCTGAGCACTGGTTCTTCAATTAGAACCTCCCACACAGGAGAGTGAGCCTGCTGCTTGACAACTCTGGGGATGTGAGGGCAAGCTTTCACCTTCTTCAGTCTCTCATCTTTTATCTGCCTGTCATTCAACACAAAACCAGCCCACAGCTTAGTAAAAGGAAGCCAAAAACTGGTCCACTGGCCACTGGTCAGGACCTCTTCTGCAAACTAAACTCAGAATCAGCTTTAGCAAAGGTTTCATAAAAGTATGCCAGATGAAATAAGTAATTTCCCAATTAAGTCACCCACCCCGGTAGGCCTGAATCTAAGACTATTCATCTTCAAAAGGTAAGTGGAGACTCATTCCTAATATGTTTCAGTAAGAAACTGTAATTCAGAATCATTAGAAAAAAATCTAAAGTAGCTGGAGATGTGGCTTAATAGTAGAGTACTCACCTAGCACACACAAAATCTTGAGTCTGATTCCCAGCACTACAAACTTCCCCTTACCCACAAAGATGAGAATTTCACTTCATCAAATTATTTCATCAGAATTACTCTGGAATTTCAGTTAAATGACACTTTTGGAGCACCAAAGCCATAAGCAAGTACAGGAGTCGGTAATATCAAGAACCTAAAGAAAAAACAAATTTTTGTCCAAAAGACATTTCCCACAAGAATGGGGAGGAAAATGGGAAGACGGGTCTCCTTGTAACACAGAAAGAACATGCCATGCACTAGGCAAAGCCCAAGGTGCTACAGAGTACAAAGTACCATTGAGGAAAAAGAAAGCATCCTCAGGTTGGCAAGGGATGGGGAGAGATTGGGTAAAGAAGACTCTGAAACTGTCATAATGAATATGACATAAAAGGCAGAAATAAAGTGTATTCAGTATAACCATCATGGAAAACTGGATGAGATTATGCAAACATTAAAAATAGGTAGTCCTTATCTAGCATGTTTGGTCTTGGATTCAATATCCAACACCACATAAATATATATAAATGCCATATGACCCACCAATCTCTGTCAACATTGCCATGTTACTGCAGTATTTTTTTAAAGTGAGATAAAACTATATTTATTTACTTACAACATACTTAGAACATATGTACATGCTTGTACAACATACTTAGAAATATATACACTGTACAATGACTAAATCTAGCTAAATAACACATTTTGCCTCACGTAGTTGCCATTTTTGTGGTAAAATATGAAATTAGCCTAAATATCCATGAAAGAATGAAGAGATAAAAGAAATTTGATAAGCATGTGTGTGTGTGGTGTCTGTTGTGCGTGTGTGCATGCATGTGTGTTGTGTATGTGCACACACGTGTGGTGTGTGCGTGTGCATGTGTATATTGTGTGTGCATGTGTGTTGTGTATGTGCATGTACATGCGTGCATGTGCGTGTATATATTGTATGTGTGTGCATGCATGCCTGTGCGTGTGTGCCTGTGCGTGCCTGTATGTGTGTGTGTGTGTGTGTATGTGTGTATGTGTGTGTGTGTGTACACAGCACAGGTAGACAGGGAGGGCATGTATGGGTGGGAACTTACACACTGATAAAAGGATACAAAATCTCAGTTAGATGCTAGTAAGTCCAAGGGACCAATCAGCAACCTGGTAACCATAGTTAATAATACACTGTAGTCTGAAAAATTCTCTAAATTACAAAGTATTCTTATCTCAAAAGTTGTAACTATGTGAGGAAACACCCTATGAATTAGCTGGATTTAGTTACTGCACAACTTACACACTTCAAAATAGCATGTTTGTATGGTAAAGACATACTTTCTCTCATTGTAACAGTTAAAAAATAAAAATGAGAAAGTTTTCAGGGAACCACCCCTTCTGAGTATAACAGTGATCTCCAGACTTTTAAATTATTTAATTAACAAGATGCACCCTCCCCCCAAAAAAATCCTGGTCTATCAAGTGAGTTCAGGACATTAATGGCTATGTATAGAGACCCTGTTTCAGAGGGAGAGACTGGGATTTGGTTTTCCAATAGTAGGTTGATAAATAAAGACTGTGTTAAAAACTTAAAAATGGCATTCTTGTCTTAGTTAATTTTCTATTGCTGTGACATAATACCATGACTGTAGCAACTTATAAAATAAATCATTTCACTGGGCTTATGATTTCAGAAGTGTTCATGATGGGGCCACAAAGGCATGATGGCAGAACAGTGGAGAACTCACATCTTGATTAGTGTGTAGAGGACAAGAGAGCTAGCTGAGAATGGTGTGGGACTTAAAACCTCAAAGCCAGTGACATGCCTCCTCTACCAAGGTCACACCTCCTAATCCTTCCTAAATATTTCCATCAACTGAGGACTAAATATTCAAACATATGAGCCTATGAGGGCTAGTCTCATTGAAACTACTACTGGGCCATTAACAATCTTACACTTGGCAAATGAAATGAGACTACAGCCCACCTAGCAAGGACCCTGGGATATAGGACTTCTGTTAAAGCAGGATGTACAGCTAACACCACATTGTGGAGAGTTCACGACAGACCAAGGATGTGTGTCTGATCAAGCAAAGTAGAAAATGTGATTTTTAAAAATAAGAAATAAATGGCCAATGGGAGTTATGTTCTAAAGTTAACTAACTTAGTGTTGGACAGAACTAGGGACATACAGATGTTGCCCAAGTGAAACTCAAAATGCTCAGGCCACTTAAGAGGCCACTATAGTGTCTAGATGAATGCTGTTAAAGGGCCTAAACCAGGACAGGTAGAAGACTGGAAAGAAATAGAGATGATGCCCAGGTTTTGAGCCTGTATACAGAAAATAATAAATGGCAGTGTTATTAGACAGATAACAAGTCAGAAAGAGCAGTGTGTTCCTTAGGTAAGAGGCTGAACAGGGAGAAACTTGGAAGAGGATAGAATATAAGGTAGAAAATAATGGGGAAAAAACACAAGGGACTTCTAAATTTTGTTACATTTTATTTATTTAATCATTCATTTGCATGTGCATGCACACAGGCCACACATGACACATGGGAGTTGGTTCTTTCCTTCCAGAACACGGAAGTCTTAGAAATCAAACTCAGGACATGAGGCTTGGCATTGTGGGCTTTTACCTGCCCAACTATCTTGCTGAACATTTACAACCTGCGAAGCACTGGACCAACTGCTAGAGATCCAACAAAGAATAGCAATACATCAGCTTCCTGCACTCATTCCGTCGGTAAGCTGGCAGGAGGAACAGACATTAACGCAAGAATCATACACATGAGCACAATTACAAATTGTATTAAAGTGTGTCTAATTTCCAAAAGAGAAAAATCACTTGGAAAATAGCTTTAATTACATGGCAAAATCAAACCACCAATGACAACAGAAAATGCAATTAGGAGAGGGGACGCCCACTGGAGCTGAGATTCTGGAAGCTAATGGGGTGGGCAATACAGAATACCAACCACTGAAGAGATGCCTGAGAGCACACAGACTGAGCAGGTTATGACAGGCCATGATGACCTGAGCTCTGAAGAAAGGGAGTGGACTGAATGAATGGAGTGAGGTGACAAGTCTTTCAAGAAGATAAACGAAGGAGTGGGGGTTATTTCAATGGGGCTGAAAGCAGAGGCAAAAGAGCCAGATGAGACAGAAGAAGGAGAGTGGGAAGGTAGAGTACTAAGAACAAGAGTTAGCAAAGGCTCCTGGGTGAGGGAGAAAGGGAAGAGGAAAGCAGTGGTAAGAATGCTGAAGATGTGCTTGATGCCAACTGGACTCAGTAAACAAACATTTCTGTAGGGGGATTGTGTTGTTTCATTGTAAATAACTGTCCCACCCACTGGTTTAGTAAAAAGCGCTGATAGGCCAAAGGCGGGCAGGAAGTGTGGGCGGGGCTACCAGACTAGGAGAACTCTAGGAACAAGAAGAACAGGGCAGAATGCCAGAGAAAAGCTGGAAGAAGCAGAGGACAACCATGCTGCTGTGAGAAAAGGTACCGAGGTACCAAGCCGCATGGCTGAACAGGATGAATCATGGGTTAGATTAAGGGTAAAGAGTTAGCAAGTTGTATGCCTGGGCCTTAGGCCGATCAGCCTGAAACTATTTAAAGCATCTGTGTGTGTCTACTGGTCTGTGGGTCTGCGGGCCTAAACCTTGAGGCTAGGCCCGAAAGTCAAGGACAGAAACCTCATACTACACATTTCCTGGAGACTTTGTATACACTGAGAACTGTGTGCAGGGACATCAGTACAGTTGGCAGACATTTACTGCTTTACTGTACATCAACACTCTGAGTGAAAAAAACAAAAGTTGATTGTATCTAGAGAATGGTTCAAAGCAACATGTGATAATTACACAGCCTTTCAATGTATGCAAACTAAACCCAAGACTCATTCCTGGGAAGGAGATTGATTACACAGTGCTGATGCATTTAGTCCACAGAGACCTGTGTGCCTGAGCAAGTGGTCATCTCACTCCTCCTGGGAGCTGCTGTTCTCACTCTCTGAGGCACATTTTACTACTCAGTACTGAGCAGAGGCCAAACCTTCACACTTTGTTCAAAGGCGAAACTGACCATCTGGACATTTTCCTACACGTCAATCTATGTCTGGTGTGCTCGTGTGGTGGACACCAGTGTCTTTCTCAGTTGCTCTCCACTTGACTTACAAAGGCAGAGTCTCTCACTGAATTCAATTCTACCTCTACCTCTAAAGCACAGGGGTTACGGGCACGAATCCACATCCATTCAGCTATGTGGGTGCTGGAAATCTGAAATCTGGTCCCACAGCAAGCACTGAGTCATCCATCTCTCCATCCCAAACACCTAAAAATTTTTAATAAAATACTTTTCTAGATGCATTACAATTTTGGGAAATAAACAGAAACAAAGAGGTCCACAAATTTTTTTTCGTCTTGTTTAATGCTTTTGAACTCCCAAAATGAACTCTTAAAACAAACAGTCTTTAAAGTTGCAAGTCAATTGAAATGTAAATTTGAATATAACTCTTTTGACTAGTCAAAATAAAATCTATCCTCTTATATCATCCCTAAGCTCCTCATGATCCCATCCCTGCCAGCCATCTATCCATTTATCTATCATCCATCTGTCTGTCCGTCCATCCATCCATCCTTCCTCCCATCATCATCCAGCCTGGCCTGGAACTCACTATGTAATTCAGATTGGCCTCCAACTTGAGATCCTCCTGCCCCAGTATCCTGAGTACCAGGATTAAAGGTGAGTGTCCCATTCCAAGCTATCTTTTAAAAAAAAAGTTCTCATTAACTCTTTGAGAATTTCACATAATGTATTTTTAACATATCTGTGCCCTTCCCCCAACTCCTCTCAGATCCTGCCCTACCAGCTAGCTATATTTAATGCTTAAAAACACTTTTAAGTTCTCACTGTGGGAGATTATGTTGTTACATTGTAAATAATTATCCTACCACTGGTTTAATAAAAAGCACTGATTGGCCAAAGGCAAACAGGAAGTGTAGGAGGGGCTACCAGACTAAGAAAACTCTGAGAACAGGAAGCACAGAGCAGAATGCCAGAGAGAAGCCTGAAGAAGCAGAGGACAACTATGCTGCTCTAAGAAAAGGTACCCAGCCACATGGCTGAACAAGATAAGAGACATGGGTTAGTTTAAGGGTAAAGAGTTAGTTAGCAAGTTATATGTCTGAGCCTTATGCCAATCAGCTTCAAATTAATGAAAGTATCTGTGTGTCTCTGCGGGTCTGTGGGTCTGTGGGCCTAAACCTTGACGGTAGGCCCGAAAGTCAGGGCCAGAAACCTCTTACTACATCTCACCTCAGCTTCCTGGTCCAAAACAAGTTCTATATAAATATGAAACCAATTATGGCTTTATGCCTGTCCTGTACATATAATACTAAACACTCTAAGAGAGAAAACATTCAGGAGGAATCATATTTTATGCTTATGCTGACATATTTATTTCCCTAATTTTCCTAATAAGACAGCTTAATAATTACAAAGAAATTAATAGCATGTATTGATACTATAAAAGCATGATTAATGAATTTTCTCAGATTAAAGTATTATCGTTTTGATTATTAGATAAAGAAAACCCTATTAACTAGCTTTCAAGTTGGGTAATTTAGTCCATTAAAATCAGCTACACTGTTTCGAGATTTAATGTATTGTTCTAATTCATGTATGCAAACAAATTCATTACAATTCAGGAGATTTCCCTCTGAAACTCACTGCACTTAAAATCCAGAGCCCTAACGGGGGCCATGGACAGAAGTATCTATCCTTTCTGGACAGAGTATTCTACAGTGTTTTTGTTTGTTTTCAGCCACATCCACATTCTCCTCGGTGCTCTCTCGGGTCTCTGGGCTCTCCTTAGGCCAGGTGAGGTGGGGACCAATCACCTCTACTCTAGATATGAGTCTAGACAATATTTCTAGTAATAGCTTTGTAAAAAATACACACAGCCATAAACCTTCTAGTTTAATTTTCTAGAACACTGATATACATATACCTCATTAAGGTAAGAAAATCTTCTGGTCCATATTTTTATAGAATCCATCCTAATAGGTACCTTTCCAATTCCTTCATAGGTCAAAAAGACCTCAGCATTTACTGAACCTACTGTGTGTCAGGCCACGAAAAACACTTTATTGGATTATGTCATAAGAGGGCCTCTGCTGAGAAGGGATGAAGACCAAACAGGCTGAAGAACTTGGGGAGCACACACAGTAGGGAGAAAACAGAATTATACAGTTTCTCTTAGGCTTCACTGCCTCCTTTAAAGACAGCCACTTTAAAAAAAAAAAAAAATCTGTTGGAGCAGCTTTAAGAGACATATCAAAAATAAAAACGCCAGGGCCAGGGGGCCTGAGTTTAGATTGGTCTTGGTTCTACATCACTTCTCAACCTACATGATCTGAGAAGTTACTCAACTAATGTTCCTTAATTATGTCACTGGGAATAGTGACAATAACAGAACAAAGAAGACACCTTCCTATTAAGTCCCCAGAGATTTTCAAGGTTCATTTAGCCGTCTTACACATGGTCAACTGTAACTGACCTAATTTATACAGTTCCCATATACAAAACTCTGTGTGTGTGTATATACACATACACATGTGCGTCTAACTTTAAAGCTAAGCTACAAACAGTAAAGCATCTTTTTCTCAAAACAAAAGTCCTAGTAAGGTTAACTGTTTACTTTATCAATTAAGAAAATATTAAAATAATTTTCCATAGGATCTCAAACAGGAAGTGTTAAAATCAGAAACTGAACTTGGGAGTTTCCAGGTCAAAAGCCCAAGTTCTTTTATATAAACTGTTTGGGTTTTTCTGTCTACTCTCCCATTTCCCCATTGGTTATAACTTGGATCAGGGCTCTTAAACAGTCTTTAGACTCTTCTAGCACAAGATCCCCTCTGCACATGAAGAAACAAACACTCAGAAGGTTCACTGACTTGCCTGAAGCTGTGAGTCTTTCCCACAGTACAATAATGCCACTGCGCACTCTCAGACATCAGTAGCCTGCCTCTAGGAAGTCTTCAGCTCTGCTTCTAGCCTCATGGGAGCTGACCCGCACCAACACGCACCCTATAAACCGAGACTGTGGTGGCTGAGTGCCCAGGTGCAAGTTCCTGCCATAGAGTAAATGGACCTGTCATATCAAGTTTAGCTGCTCAGACTTTTCTTTGTCCCAGCTAACAGTGGCATGCTGGAGGCTCAAAGTTAGCAAACAAGCCAGATGTAGATCTACTTTACTATACCACTGAGGAAAACTTTGCCAAACAAGGTTTTCTAAACAAGTCAGAATTAGACAGAATTTCACCCTCAAAAATAAGGATAGGCTAACAGGAAGATTAAGCCTGACTTGAGGAAGGAAGGAAGCTCACAATTAAGGTAAGCTCACATCCTTCCTAGCAAATTCAGCCTACATAAGGCCAAGCACACATAAATAAAACAAACCAACGCACCATGTGGAGACAATGCAGAGATTTCTGATAGAATTGATTCCCTTTTCACCAGAGAAGGGTTCCTAATTAAAGTCTGGCCCTTCTTCCCCCAATTCTGCTGCACACATATTTGATTACTTCCTTAAGGACCAGGCAGTGGCTAAGAGACAACTTCAAACACAAATTCACCAGCATTCTAAGCCAACAAGCAACATATGCACATCAGCATTAGCTGCTTCTGGGGCCTGTTACAAGGGGATAGTTCATGTTCCCACTCAGCACACTTAAGGGTTTGTGGGTTCATTTATACAGTTCTTCCAAACCACTGAAAGAGGCAGTTCCTAGGCCTAAATGCTCAATACACTGAAACCAACAGAAAATTCTAGCAGCCATTTTAAGAGATTCAGCTTGTCATGGACAAAGGGTCCAGAACTGGTGTGAGCCTCAGGTTTGGGCTCCATTATCTACTTGCAGGACCGACAGAGTCCATTCTCCTCCAAGAAGAGCTTTACAGTCCTCACCTAGGACATGGCAATAATCATCTCTTCGCTTATTTTGTGGTAATGCAGAGTTATATATAGGAATGGAAGTGGAGACACTCTGCCAATAGTAAAAGTTCAAGGAGAGGAAGAGGCAAGGTGACATCCTTCTATGGATCCCTGCTGCCCTAAGGCTTAGATCTAGACTCTTGACAAACTTGAAGCTAAAAAGTTTCTCCCAATCTGCCTTCAAGTACCTGCTACCTTTAGCTCTGGCCACATCCTCTACCCTTGGCTCAGGTGCCAGAGTTCCTCCAGGAACCTCTGATGGTCATGCAGGCAGTAGCCCTTTGCCCAGATAGTCCTCCTCCCCCCTCCCCCATCCCACCCTCCATCGATTCTGATGAGTTAGCACGTCATTTCTCCTCAACCTCTCCTTGGTGCTTTCACAACACCATTTATTATCCTGATGCAGCCTTTCCTATTGCTGTGTTAAAAATGACCTGGATACTCTTCATTTTTTCCATTCTCAAAGTTTTTCAGACCAAAAACAAAAAAAGTGGCTGTGGTTGGCAAGATGGCTCAATCAGTAAAGTGTTTGCCCCCCGAGTGTGACCCCCGGAGTCCATACAGAATGTGTGCATGGCAGCAGGTGCGTACAATCCCAGAACTGGGCAGGCAGGAGCAGTGGCAGACATAGGAAGACCCTGGGTCCTTTCTGGCTAGCCAGCCAAGCTGAGTCAGCCAGTTTCAGGTTTAATGAAGAGACTCTGTCTCAAAATCAAGTCTGACAGCAACTGACGAATAACAACGGAGGCTGACCCCAGGTCTCTAAATATGAGCACACACACATACACACTCATACACAAGCACACACACAAATGTGGTCGATGGGAACAGATATAAAGAAAATGTTGAGCTTGACGTGAGTAGTCGACTGGCTACTAAATTCCCTATGCAACTTCCTAAGCAATGAGGCCTAGCTCAACTCTAACCCCAACTCCAGCTGCTCCTTTTTAAATCCGAAAGTAAATAGAAAATCATACCCTTGGAGTCCAGATCTCTGAATTTAACCCACAAAATGTTAACCACATCCAGATTGTATGCCATCAGTTTCTTTTTAAAGCAGAAGGACTGAAGGCCATGAGGTGTGAGAGAAAGGAGACATGAAATTAGGAAGCCAATGCTCATGACAGGATTAAAAACACCAGACAATCTCTTCAGTGTTACAAACCTTTGGCCAAACATAAGAGCAACACAAGGGTACTGCTTCTTCATTCTGCCTTCTGACATGTCAAACACTAGTGCCCACTGGTTAGAAGAAAGCATAATCATTACCTGGAGAATGAAAAGGAAAATCTATTTTTTCTTTATAGACACTGATTTCATAGACTGGCAAAATGATACGGCCCAGGGGACTCTGAAGACAGGGAAGCTAGCAATCTTTACTGCTGAGGAAGCAGCAAGTCTATGGTCCTTGAGAGGAGCTTGTGCAATAACAGATGGAGGACTGAATTTATAAGCAATCAACAAATAATAGTACAATCAGTCACCACTCTTTCCTAATGGATTCTCTCTCCCCTCCCTTCCCTGCCCCCCCACCGTGTGTGTGTGTGTGTGTGTGTGTGTGTGTGTGTGTGTGTGTGTGTGTTGTGTGTGTGTGTGTGTTTAAGGAGATGAATATTTTACAATATCTTTTTCAGATAAACATAAGAAATAAACCACAATTCGATGTTGAAGCAGTTGAGGAGACAAGAGAGCTGCTCAGTGGTTAAGAGCACGTACTGCTCTTGCAAAGGACCTGGTTTCAGTTCCCAGCAAGTTCCCAGCTTGTAATTCCAGTTCCAAGGGATTGGACACTCTCTGACCTCTTCAGGCATCTGAAAACATGTGCCTATAAATCTCACACAGGCACACATAAACAAAAAATAAATCAATCTTTAAGAGTTCACCCTGTATTTCATAGCAAAACTTGGTCATCATTTTGGGGGTTGCCCTTCCATTTTATACTTAGCGAGAATGCCTGTAATTGGAAGGAAGCACAAAGCCATTTGTGCCGTACACTACTACAGGCTGTATTTACAGTAACTAAGAAGCCATTTAAACAAAAATGTGGTGAATTAAAGGAGAGGAAAACCTAAATTTACAATGTAATGGTATTTATCGAGACTGAAGACTGAGACCAAGGTATAAAAACATACAGTAATATATATGTGCACATGAGTTTTATATTTTAATTTACAGTGAATTTTATATATAGGAAATTAACAATTTAAAATTTTTTCCATAAAAATTTCATACTGCGGGACTAGAATATTTTAAAACAATGTAAATAAACAAAATAGGAAGTGCACCAGCTCCAACACTCTAGGTAAAGTGTCATCCCATGTCATTGCTCATTGCTGCTGGGACTAAGACAGTGCTTTTCCCATCTGCTGCAAACAATATGAAGGTTAATCGAAAGCACAGGTCACTGTTGACTCTAGGACTGCCAGGCAGGGGCTTTTAATTCCTCACCCAATGTTGGCTTTAGCTACCAGCATGAAGAAGACACTGAAGAAGGAACCAAAGAACTGATGAGACATGGGGTAGACTTTCAGCCTTTTCCTCCTCCAAGCCAAGTCCCCTTGTACAGTACACGAGGAGTGAGGTGCTAACAGCGGTCAGTGAAGAGAAGAGAACCTGTCACTTCAAAAATAGAATAGAGAACTCTTAAATAAAGAGCTGTTTGCTAAGCTGTACCAAAGACTTTATCAGAGACTTTAGAAGAGAAAAAGGTAAAAACTTCCTTGTTAAAAACCACACAAAGCAACCCACCCCCATGAAGATTCATAAACAACAAATAAACAGGGACCAGCTGGCCACTGGTATCTCACAATGCAAGATTTTTGCCTTTCTAATGGCCTTTATGTATCTACATGTATTTAGGGAGATAATGAATATTTCAGAACACCTAGTCCAGATAAATATTGCATCATGTCATAAAAAATAAACGTACAATTCAGCTTTAAATTAATTTACCCTATATTTCAAAACAGAACTTGATCAATCTCTAAGATTGTCCTACTGTATATATCAGAAAAATAAAAACCTGTGATTTACTAAAATAAGTACGGTCTACTTCTTCAACAAAACAGCAAAGTTAAATATGATGTGAGAAGCCTTGCCAGTCCAAACTCTGGCAGCCAAAAGCTTTGGAACTTTACATATTGCCTAATCTCTCTGTGGTTGCTTTTATCAAGATGAGGAGGGATTCTACACCTAACTTTGCTTCCACAAAGTACCTTGAAATTGTGCCATGCTGCCACAGCTACCAAATGCCTGTTAGTAACCATGCAACTAAACTTGATGAACATGATATCATGAAGAGCCTTAGCATTTACTCTGAGAGCCAAGAAAGAAGATTCTGGACTAAGGAGGAAAAAGCTCGCTGGGAAACATCTAAAGGTGCAGCAATAGGTAAATAACAAAGTGTCTAATTTGCCGGGCCGGGCCTATAAGCCAGGCAGCAAGAAAGCATGCAGAGCTGGGGGAAGCAGCTGTTACCACTTTATGCACCTTCCCAAAGGAGGCCCTGAGCCACTAAGCATCAAAAAACTTAACAGGTTCTTTCTCAGGGAAGCCATTCCTTTCAAGTTCTTATACACTCAATTTTAAAATAAAGAAAATCCCCTAAACTTAAAAACTGAGCATAGAAACCATGTGTAACTCCAGTTCCAAAGATGTGACACCTCTATAGGTACCTGCCCTCACACATGAATATACACTCCGAAACAGATACACAAATAAGAAAACAATCTTCTTTTTTTTTTAAAAAAAAAAAAAAAAAGGACACATCATTACATACAATAACTTATATAATTACTGTCTCATGTTTGCTAATAATGAAATTTAGTCATAATATATTGCACGGCCAACAGCTACCTGCTCATGTTAGAAAATAGCCCATGTGTAGGAAGGTGCCACCCCCACTTCCCCATGACAGATGTTAGGAACCCATCTTCATCCTCTATCTTGCTAGGCTCAGAAAGGACTTCAGATCTCCACAGATCTCTACATCCCAGCAAGCCACACTGACCCACCAACTGGCTTCTCCCTCGCAGTGCTGTGTTCTCCTCACTCTGTTCTGCTCAAGTCTCCCAACCCAGATGAGTACCTCTCAACAAACTATGCCAAAGGACTTTAATGAAAGTTACCTCATGATAATTTCACCTTAAGAAATGCCACAAAATGCTAATTTCACTTAAACCATAAAATGGTAATTTCCTTCCCTTAATAAAGACAGAAAACATAACTGCACACATTAGTTTTCTGCTAGGCCATCCCAGTGGTACATAAGTCAGTTCTATATAATAGCTATATATAAAATAAATGTTTGCAGTCAGCCCAAAAGTCCAGCCCATTCCTAATCTATTCACTACCCCGTGACTCAAACAAGTGCTGTGCAGAACACAGACACAAATCCAGCTCCATCTGCTAATTAAAAATGGGCATCAAACTGTTAACAGGCATCTGTTGCATTGTTTGAAGCTAATGGGAGAGACAAAGCTGAAATGGCTCTGCTAGTGCAAACCCAGTGATTTCACTCATTTTCTGTTTGGTATTTATGAAGGTGGGGGTTGGAACCAGGATGTTAAAATGGCTCATTATGCACACCAAGAGAAAAGTGAAATTGCTTTCATAGTCTAAAACTGATTGCATTTTAAACTAGAGAAGATACCATTTCTATATTAGCAAAACAAATCAAACATTTTCTCTTAATTCATATATAATTTAGTCGTGTCTAACACTATGAAAGAACAACAAATTCACAAAGTGCTTTCTTTACAGTCCGTAACTGCTTTCACAATCCATCCATCTATCCATTCATTCACTGCACAGTTCTATAAAATAGGCCTTGGAGATTTACTAAGTGACTCTGACTTGACTCTTACCCTTGGGAAACTCACAGACCCTGAAAAATACATACAGATGATCACAATCCATCAATGATGGATCAACTAAGGTCCTAGAAGAACCTACTCATCCCAGGCCACAAATCTGGGAGGAGGATGTAAAACCATCAGACTTGAGACCTGCTGCACCTCTGAATTCATCATGTCACCTCCCATTCTGTTTCACTTACTAGGAACTGAAGATGACTGAGGGTTTATTCATGAAAACACAGTCCTGATAAAGGATCCATTTTCAAATTCTGGACCACCATACATCCTTGACCACCATGCCTGGTTTGTAAGTAGGTGGCTCACAAGCCTTATCTAGACACAGATATGTCTACTTTACATGTATCAAAACACTGTTTAGTTACCTTTTAACTGCCCTTACATTTGTGTTTTTCTAAGAAAAGTTCAGCCTGTTTTGAGGACAAGATTTTTCCATCATAACAACGATAATAATGCAGCTGAACCGCATGCATCCCCTTGGCCCTGCTGGTCAAGGTCCACAGCACCCTCTACAACCTCCCATCCAGGTCCTTATTTGAAGCTCCTACCTGGCCTATTTGAGTGTGAACCCTGGCTCAGGCAAGAGCCGTTGATAATCTTACTCTGCATGTCTCAATTCATTTTTCCACAACTACATACATCTCATTCTCCACAACCTGACTCACTATCTAGCATCTACTCCCTCGTCTGGAACCCTCTTCTCATCCTATGAGAACCCCTGCCTGAAAAAATGTTCCAGGTACCAGATACAACACAGGGGAGTATTGATCTGTAGCACAGAGCTGCGGGCAGGTAAGCAGACCAGACCTGAGGCAGCCCCAGACCAGGCCTGCAGCATCTACTATATTCATCCCAGCTCCATCCTTCCTTCCAGATCTAAAATCAACTAAGTGTTTCCTGGTCTTCAGGGACTAAACTTATTTTCCTCTAAAACAATATCCAAGCTGATTCCCCTCCAGCTCTTTTCAGTAGATACAGACACCGTTGCTGTTGTTGCCAAGTAAACTCTCCCCCGACTCCCTGCCTGCAGAAAGGTGGCTGATGCTCTTTAGCAGAGAACACTTAGGCCAGATCCATGTTCATACCCACCTCTCACTTTCCCTGTACCTGCATTTCTGGAAAGGTTTTCTCCTGGACTAGAACAGGAGAAAACCCGCAGATGGGAGTGTAACCCTTTATCATCCACTACTAAGTCTTCCTAACATCGCTATCAACATTAGCACTGAGATGGGAAGCCTATGGAGCACTCAGAGAACAGAATGACATTAAAGTAAGGCTTTATGCACAAAATGTTAATCTGAACTTGCATATTCTTTGGTATTTTAACTTGAGAATTTGAAACCAAGGAAAACAACTATGAAAACAAAAATCAATTTCCTATCCGCATCTGGCTCATGCTCAGTCAGATGTTCATATCATCTTGGATCAAAATGTAAATATGACAGTTTGCTTTTCAGTCAGTAGGTCTTGATAAAAGTTTTGAAATGAGAACAAGCAAAAGAACTTTACATTTTAAGAAAGGGTCAACAAGCTTGTGTGGGTCACATATAGTCTTTGTTGCATATTCTTTGTTGTTTTCATCTTTAGCAAGTTCTTTTAAAATGTAAAAACCAAAACAAGAACCTCTTCTGGCCCATGGGCTACACAGTGTTAACTGACTGGAAGGCCAATGAGCCCAAGACAAGAATTGTACAATGTCATGGAATACAACCTCTAAGGGTTACCAGTGTGGGACTACAAAAAAAAATTTTTTTTCATGAGCTATTTCACACGTGGAAGGAATGTTAATGGCAAGGTGCACTATGATCTCCTGACCTGAAACTCCAGGCCTGGAAGGAAGGGCAAAGGCTGTGTGCCTAGTTACCCCATGTAGTCTCTCGGTACTATTTCTCCTAACAGAATGCTAATCAAAGTGGAAACGCCTTACCTTCCCACATACACAGACACAAAATCTAATTACTCTCTGGAAAAAGTGGTCAGAGAGGGTCACACTCATCTGCAATGATGAAAAGGATAAAGACTTAAATTTGAAGCTTCACCCATGGAGAAGCTGAAGGGGGAGTTTTGCATTTGTCTAAGTCAGGTCAGGGCATAAAGTAGATAATTTCTACAACTCTCTCTGATGTCACACAATGACTACACTAAATAGTGAAACCACTCAGGAAGTACCCAACAGGAAGAGGGGGCAGGGAGGAGGAGAGACAGCAAAGGAATCAGCTTAGAAGGCCCCATTACAGGGCAGTCGGCTTCTCTCTGTTCCACCAGCACCTTGTTCAATACAAAGCCATTTCAAGACGTCAGGGTGCCTTCATATCAATATTAAAATCATCCACATCCCACAAGAAACATAATATATAGTGAATAGTATCACCATTTCTAATTGTCTTAATATTATAGTTAAAAGTATTTATATAAATGTTAATTACGATTATGTAAGGGATGGGGCTGGAGCCAATCAAAACTTTTTCAATTTTCCAACATATAAACTAAAAAGCTAGTTAGTTGGTCGGAGGCATTACACCTGTAATATCAAGTGACAAAAGCACCCTTACTCCACGGTTAGCAGGTATTATCTGATTGATAGACCAGAAGATTCCCAGTAAGTCACATGAAAGAAAAATCTAACTTTTACCACACCAAAGAATAGAAAAGGCCCAAAGTGCCAAATAGAGAACTTAAAAAAAAAAAAAAAAAAAAAAGGGATATGAGATCATTTTACCTAGAATCAAAATGATTGTTTCTTCTTTCATGATGAAGAATCACCATCCAAACAGTCTAAAGATGAAAGAATTCCGTTTGTAAAAAACACTGGCAAGACACAGTTAAAGTGCAAGCATATCTGCCTAGTAAAAAGCAGACATGGGACATATCTGCCAAACACACACACAAGTCCCAGGCCTTCAGAAGGGATCTCACCTGAGGCGTGGTGCTTATCAAGTCTGTCAGCAATGCTCCAAGAAGGCCTTGTCAAGCCCAGCCATAGAAGCCCAGGAGTTTACACAAATGGGATTTAAATTATGATGGGAAAAGATAGGTTACCAACAGTCACCTCAACAACCTTAGGTCACTGGCGGGGAATGGCATGACTGTTAGAAATGTGAGCACTTCCAATCTGTGTTTGTAAGTGTGAGGAGTCGGTGGGACTTTTCACTAGAGTGCTGAGAACTTCACCTTACTGGCCGTAACTGCAACTGCAAAGCATTTTGGTTTTGGGTATATAAGACCTCTGTCTACTACCACATCCTGTTGGAGCTTTGGGGCTCGTAAGAGGAGCGGGATTTCCCCTCCTCCACTTCAACTCAAGAACCGCCTGAAGCTTCTTTTTCACCAATTCACCACACAGACAACATAGAGCAAGAGATCCCATGGGAGCCATCATGCCATAGCTGTATCCTAATCTGGATGTCAATGCTCTATAACTGCCTGCAACCCTCCAAATATGCTCGTTTCAGTCCGTAAAAACAGCCCACTCAAAAGAGATTCTAATCTTTCCCCGAGAAATGTAACACACACACACACACACACACACACACACACACACACACACACACACACAGACATTAGACATATCGGGAGGAAGGCTAGGGATTAAGTCCTGAGCCTCATCCATGTTACTCATATACTGTACCACTGAGTTAACCCCCCCCAACCCAGAAAAGTGATTGTTAAAAAATACTCTGTTAAAAGATGGTAAATAGTAATGTCCTTATTGGAAATGAGGGACAAAGTGTGTGTGGGGCAGGAGTGGGTAGACTGGCTAGTCAATCGACTCTGGGGGAGAAATCCAAGGAATTTAACAAATTTAACAAATCAGTAAGATTTATTCACTTTCCTTTTTCTTTTTCCTTTACAAAGGTTTGTGTGTTTGTGTGTGCACCCCTGTTTGAGACATATACACGTGAGTGCAGTTCAGAAAGGCCAGAAGAGGGATCAGTTACCCTGTAGGTGGCGTCACACAGGCCTACAGGTATTTGTGAACCACCTGATGTGGATGCTGGACACTAAACTTAGGTCCTCTAGAAGAGCACCTAGCACTTTTAGCTGCTGAGCCCCCTCTCTTGCCCCATTTTACTTACTTTCAAGGCAGGAGGAAAGTTCTGAAAGAGCCACACATGGAACAGACAAAGCCCTCTCCATTCAACTTGTTGTAAATTGTCCTTTACCATCTATACTGCAGTATGCATTCAGCATAGAACAAGAGTTATTTGGGGTTTGAAATTGATACCGAAAATGAATGTCCTTTAGTAACTGTACCAGCTTCCACTGAGCCTCTTACAAATACACTTGCGAGATGTGAGATGACATTTAAAATCTGCTTCCTCAGAAAAGAAAAGTCCCACTCAAGACTAACTGCCAAGAACTTGCAATTCAAACTTCCTTAAGCCCAGACATCATAACACCCATTCAGTCCGTATGAAAAAAATCAGAAGAAACCAAGAATATACCTACTTAAATGAATATACAAATATTTAAACATAGATTTTGTTTTGTTTTTTTAATTCAAGAATCTGGGTGTTTTTTTCCTGCACACATGTGTCTGGTCCCCACAGAGGCCAGAAGAGGGTGCTGGATCTCATGGAACTGGAGTTACAAGCAGTTGTAAGGTGACAGGTGGGTTCTGTGAACAAAACCTGGGTCCTCCGTAAGAGCAGCAAATCACTGAAGCAACTTTCCAATCACTTAAACATACTTAGTACCGACACACTAATTCCCCATGACTTGTGGATTACTTTGAAAACAATTTGGAAAAGGCCTAAATAAGCTAGTAGTAGAGGCTGGAAAGATCACCCACACAGTCAAAAAGCTGATTCTTAAGGTACCTAAAGGACTGCAGCTATTCAACAGGGAAAATGGTGTTAAGGTTATTCTACTGAAAGCTTAAAACCGATTTGATTTGCTCTTTAGTTTATAAGTTGAAGATCCTGTTAGAAGCACACAATGTCCTTTACTACAAGTATAAGAAGGATAGCTCTCAGGGAAGAGTGGCTTTTTTTTTTTCCTGAATCAATTAGAATTGAGAAATACATAATACGGTTTGATTCTCCTAAAAAGTAATTAGGATCCCAGGAAACATACAGGGATGCAGGTGGGATTTGTGCTCAACCACATGTCTTAGACATCACTAAATACTCAGGCTCAAGAATTTTAAAAGGTGGAACACACTGCTTCCCAAGACACGGAGTAAAGGGGTGAGCAATGTATTTCTGACCACATCATCCCCAAAAGTCACCAATCCCCTTAATATCTATTAACATACAGAAGAATTTAACACTCCATAGACATTACTCCATCATTAGTCACTTTTAAAATCTTGATTCAAAGAAGTCAAGAGAAAATGGAAACCAGAGTTCCCAGTTACTGGGGAAAGTCCTGCGCCCCATGTTTTCCATTTCCTCTCTTTTCTCTGCTCAACCCCTGCACTGCATCCTTTGCTTCCCCTTCTCCTTTCTAGCTAACGCCCAGCTCTTCTTTACTTTCTCCACCAAGTAGCCTCAGGCTGTCCTCTGGTCCCCGAGTTCTTCTCCCACCTACAATTTTCTTCTGCATTTTCTTTTGGCATCTCTGTGCACACCTTTATAGCAACGTCGCTTCATCCCTCGCCTCCTGAACATTCATTCATGCCCCTCAATTCCCTTCTGGCAGCCCAGTCTCACTTCTCTTGTCCCTAGGGTCCTCTGTCTTTTTACTTCATTTGAAGCCCCTCTTAAGTCCTCAACCCTTCATTCCCCTTCACATTTCCTTCCTCTTTCCTGTCTTTCTAATCCACGTTCGTATCCACTCTCTCCTTCTCTCCGTACAATTTCCTGTGTTTCTCCAGACTCTGTCCCTCTGGGACCCCTCCCGCCTCCGCCCCGGAGCCCCCTCGTGTCTCCAACACCCCTGGTTCCCGATTGCTCCGGTTCCTTTTCCTTCGCCCGCAGCCCCGCGTCCCCGCCGGCCCCTCTAGCTCTCGCCCTCCCGGCTCGCATGGCCTTCTCGGCGGACCCCGGGGTCTTTCCCCCTCGGGGCTTCAAGCCTTCGCGTGCCCTCTCCCAGGCCCCTGGGCACCCGCCCCCCGCGTCTCAGCTACCGTCCCGGGCCGCGGCCGCTCCCTCACCGATGGTGGAGATGAAGGTGGTGTTGAAGGCGTCCTCTGAGAAGCGGAACAGAAGGCAGGTTTTGCCGACGCCGGAGTCGCCGATGAGCAGCAACTTGAACAGATAATCGTACGTCTTCGCCATCTTCTCGCTCCGGCCCTCTTTGACCGCCGAGAGCTAGGAGGCGGTGGAAAGAGGCGCGGAGGGGGCCTCGAGCGAGGGGGCGTGTCCGCCGAGCAGCCCGCGCCCCGCCCCGCCTCTAAGCCCCGCCCCTTGGAAGAGGCCGGCGCGCCCCGCCCTACTCCGGCCAATCCGGCGGCAATTTGTCATCGCCCTCCGTGCCGCGAGGCTCTATGGGATTTGTAGTACTCTGGGAGAGTCTCGGGAGTGCCTAACCCCGGCTTTCCAAATCATCCCGGTAGATAACAAATCTGAGGGATGTGAGACGGTGCACTCCGAGTTTCCACCCATACTGGGAAAAGACGCTTCATTTCGAACTCCTCTTCTCCCGCCATGGGGACTTGACTTCGTTGTTTCTTTGTTTGTGGGTACCTTTGAAATCCAAGACTGAGTCTCGCAGTTCGCACGCACATCCACTTGCCTGAACCCGGACTAGTTTAGAGATGCGGTGGTCCTCGAAGTTTGCGAATTGTCTGTGAAGCATTATCCAGCTTCTCCGGTTCCTGCCCAGTTCCTAGGTACCCTTCTACAGCCCTTCAGTCATAGAACTCAAAGAGTAATATTACCCGGCTAACTTCATACCCACTCGTGCCCTCTGAACTACAGGCCACAGGCAAATACAATGATTATTTTAGAGTATCTGCTTCACAAACAGCGGGGCGCACGCTACCCGCAGGAGGATGGATTTGTTTTTTGTTTTGTTTTGTTGTTGTTGTTTTTAAGAACGAGAAAGAGAATGTGGGAAGGTTTGTGATACAGTTCTGCGTCTTGTAAAATAGCATCATCACCTGAGACAGGAATTTTGGCCATGGAGATGGAGAGAATAAAATTTGGATTTAATTTTGGCTAAGCCATTTCACCAACGTGTGAAATCTCACAGGCTTAGCACATCTCAGGTTTTTCATCTGTAAAACTAATGTAAAACAAACTATTTCATAGGATTATGGTGAAAATTAAATACTGAATGTGAAAGCACTTTGAAACTCCTAAGGTGCTGTGAAATGTAGGTGTTAGCTGTGTTTAAATTTATTACTCCTCTGGAGGCTTTCAATTAATGGGTGGCAAAAAGAAGGGAGGAAACAGCACTTTGAAGTATTCAATTCAAACCTTCATTATTTATTACCCTAGACTAATTCTTTATTGTTCAGCACTCTTTTATCTGTAGGTGGCAGAAACCCAGCCTGATCAAGCTCCTGACAAAGGGTTTACTGTCCAGGACATATGAAAGGGGTAGCTAAGGAAATCAGGAGCTTTATGTTGTCAGAGGTCTCTGTCTCACCTCTGCTTCAGTTCCAGTTTTAATTTAAAATGTCAAATACTAACAGCTTAACACAACCCTCCCACACACACACACACACACACACACACACACACACACACAAACACACACACACGTATACACACACATCAGCATAAGTTCATTGGATTTCTCAATAATTTTTAAGAGAATTAAAGGGGCTCTGCTGGACATCAAACTATCTTAGAAATACCTACCTTAGAGGCAAGGAAGTACCTTCTAGCAGAAGTTGTTATAGGAAATAGTGAATTTAATCATTAGTGTAAAAGGGGAGCTTAGACAGTTAATTGAACACGTTAGTCAACTCTTCTAAGATGAATGTTAGAACCTGAGACAACATGTACAATATCAATGACGTTGCATGTCTGGTTCTATTGTAGCAGAAAATTTAGTTGATCCTAACAATGACCTTCACTATGTGGAGAGAAGATGCAAGGCATTATTAGCTCACACTTATTGATCACACAGTACCCAGAGGGCAGCGCTGCTTCTGCTAACTTAATATCTAATATCTAGAGTATGCCTTAGGTCAAAGCTGCCCTCACAGTCATGGTTCTGAGAAAGAGCTGAACTCCCTTTGGAGAAGTAATCCCTTTCCTCTGGCAAAGAATGAGCTTCTTTGCCTGAGACAAGTTCTGAAGCATGCCTCTGAACTTGGCTTTATCCGGGGTCTGAACAGTTGTGAGTGGCTCAGTTCCATTCCTTGGTCCTCAATCATGAAACAGAAGGAAATAAGTCTTAAAAGACCACTGGAATCTTCTTAATTTCTCTATTTTTTAAAATTTAAACTGTTATGTTTATTATCATTATCTGTGTGTGTGTGTGTGTGTGTGTGTGTGTGTGTGTGTGTGTGTGTGTAGAAGTGGGGCTTGTGTCATGGCCTATGTAGAGATCAGAGTAGTTGGAATCTCTTCTTCCATGCCATGTTTACTTAGGCTGGGGGATCAAACTCAGGCCATTAGATTGCATGCTGAACCACCTCACTAGCCCTCTTATTTCTTTGTAGTGAGGGGAGCTGGAAAGATGGCTCAGTGGTTAAGAACTCCTCTGAAAGGACTCTGGCTGGGTTCCCAACACCCGTATGACACAACTAGCCATAACTCCAGCACCAGGGGACCCAATATTCTCTTCTGGCCTTGTGAGCACTGCACACATGTGGCATTGTGTGCAGACATACATGTATCTAAAACACTTATATATATAAAATTAAGGAAATAACTGTTGGCTCCAATGACTTTTGACATGGTGGGTTAAGTTAGCTACTGTCATTTGCTCTTTGTGGAAAGGTGCATACTTTTATAGCAAATAACTAAGTTCAGAAGAGAAGTGAGAGTTAAGAAATTTAAAGTCCCTAAATTTCCTTAGGGGAATTTTGTTAATGGGAATTTAAGAAAAGAATAATTCTGTTATATTTTCAGTTATTCAGCTTTTTCCTACTACCAACTATGTATAATATTGGAGCTATAATCCTAGCTCTACATTTGGATACCAGGCATTTTGATATATTAACATTTTTTTAAAAAAAATCAGACTTTCCTTTTATTATGCATTACTGACCCACAGATTTTGTGCTCTGGTATATTAGAGACCAGCTTACTACCATGATGATAGTAATTGGGTACCAGTGATTCTAAGAAGTTTGCTCAGAGGGCTCATCGTAGGTATTTATGATATTCTTTTCTAAAATGTCACATTATAGTGATCCAAGGAAAACAGTTACACTTTTTGCCATTTTCTCAACATCACTGAAGAGAGTATGGACAGCACATTCAACTTGATTAAAAAATATTTGGCTAAAGCCTCCTGTACTGTGAGTACTATAGATGAAAACCGAGTACAGACATCTTGGGACTTTGGTCTGTGCGTATTTCATGACCTGAACAGTCTCTCTTCCTGACTCTAAAAGGCTCTTCTTCCCCATTGGTGACTGAGTCATGGTACTGACTCTCGGCCACAGAGAAGGCATCTGATCCAGGCTGAGTCAGTCCGAGTTCTTCCCTGTTGACTTTTTAACGAAGCAGATGACAATACTGAGAGAGTCTGGTGTGAATTTGTGGCTGATTTTGATGAGAGCTGGTTTTTTGCATGCTCTTGTTCCTGGCCAGCTAGCCTTTGCTTGTGAAAGTAAACTGCCATGTTGTACACATTGTATTGCTATCTCCTGTAGTAGTTATTTGGATGGCAAGGCCTCTCCCAAAACCAACTGAGACATTCTTGAGAGACACTATATTTCAGTATGAATTAAGAATTTGTTTTGAGCCTGGCAGTGGTGAGCACACACCTTTAATCTCAGCACTTGAGAGGCAGAGGCAGGTGGATCTCTGAGTTTGAAGCCAGCCTAGTCTACAAAGCAAGTTCCAGGACAGGACAGCCAGGGTTACACAGAGAAATTTTAGTCTTGAAAAACTAAAAACAAAAAGAATTTGTTTCAAAATGTGGGTATGTACATTGTGTATGTATGTGTGTAATTAGAAGTTTCTATGGCCCGCTCGACCAGTCTCACAGCCATTTAGTCCCAAATAATCACACAGAGGCTTATATTAATTCTAAACTGTTTGGTCTATCTATGGCTCAGGCTTCTTACTTGCTAACTCTTACTCTTAAACTAACCCATGTGTAGCCATGTGGCTCGGTACCTTGTTCTCTTTGCAGCATTCTTGCTTCCTCTGCGATTGGCTGGCTTCTCAATGGCATCAACTCTGCGCTCTCTCTTCCCAGAATTCAGAATTCTTGCTGTCTGGTCACCGCACCTCTACTTCCTGTCTGCCTAGCTTCTGGCCAGTAAGGTTTTATTAGACTGTACAAGAGGGTAGTCCCACAGCATATGTGTGTGCATGTTTGTGTGTATGTTGGGGGGGCAGTCCAGGCTACGTTGTGTATGTAGAAGTCAGAGGACAACCTTGTTGTTCCATCTTGTTTGAGGAATGGTCTCTCATTGTTCACTTCTGTGTATACCAGGCTGTCTGACACATGAGCTTCTAGGGATTCTCAGATCTTCAGTTGTCATAGTACACACTGAGATTACAGATGCATGCTACTAATGCTGCATCCAGCTTTATGTGGGTTCTGGGAAATCCAAATGCCAGTCTTCACACTTGCATGGCATAGATTTTATTTTTATTATATTGATCCATGACACTTGAGTATAAGAAATGTGATCTTAAGGGAAACTAAATGTGGGTGAGACCTCCACTTGGCAAAGTAGAAATTGGCCACTATGAGGACTCTCCCCCCACCCCCCTCGGTTGTATTCTAGAAGAACCAAGGTACTTATGTGAATCTGGTATATTAAGGGTGAGTATCCGTGAGTTGCTTCTTCTACACAGCTACTCTTGAGTGCTGGCCCTCTGCCACTGGATGAACACAGCTGTCCTGGTGGGCCACAAAGATGTCCTTCATGATGACTCTCCTCACTGATGACTCAGCTATGGCATAAGTCCTCTCTGTGTAATGGAATAATTTGTATACCTCTTTGTCTTCTCGGTTCAGTCTTGGAACTCTTCTAGGAAAGAGACCTCACTAACTTCTTGTATCCCCAAGATACCCTGCTGGTCACTTTATATGAAATAGGTAAGTTATTGAATGAATGAATGGACATCAGTCAGTTATACCAACCAGTACGGATAACTTAAAAAAAAAAAAAAAAAAAAAAAAAAACAACTTTAGGGAGAATTTGGATTTTTATTGGCTAAAAGGCCTACATCCTTTGAGTCCCATCAGATCTTCCTATTTATACTCTACTTTGTATTTGTTGTTTGTTCTGTAATTACACTATTCATTGTTGTGTTTAAGAAATCAGTTTGATTATATATTCTTTTTCTAGTTTGTCAAGATCACACTGAAAGATAAACCCTGAAAAATACCAATTTCTTTATCACCTGTGTGTCATCTAAAAACATTCCATTTGTTTAGTGATATTCTGCTGGTATAATTCTATAATTATCCTCATCAGAGAGGGACAAGCTGTACTCTTCCGCCCACTGATATTTCCTGAGCAATCACCAGGTTAATAATGTCTACTCAAACAAATATTCATTAGGCTCACTTATAAAGCCAGCGCAGCAAGGCCACCTGGAGGTCACTGAAAAACCTGTCCTGTGCTACCTGGCCTCAGTTTGTTCTCAGCTAGTTGAGGAGTGAGTGAACAAATGAGAAGTTGAGTGGTAAATGTGAGCAGACATTCTGCTAGTACACATTGGGTGGGTCAAGGGACCATTCTCACTGGTTGGGTGGTTTTTAGTTTCCATCAAATGCAACTGTTCTCATTGACTGGTGTCTGGTTTTAACATCTGAGCATCCATTCTGATTGTTCAGTCTTCTGCCCTGATTAGCCAAATATTAATGCCAAACTATGCATATTTTCAATAATGTCACTTGATGCAAATGTTAAGTAAAATCAGATACTATTTTAAGAACCGACACACGAAATTATTGTGTCTGTTTGCCTAACAAGTCTCTGCAAAGCTAGCCTCCTGTAACAAAGCCAGTATCCAGGGGATGGGAGGATATTTTGCATCCTAAAGGCTGCAGAATATTTTGCTTGGCTGATGACCATTCTGAGGAAGACTTTCTATGGAAAAGACCTATGAAATATTGGCAAGAGCCAAGGCCAGTGTCCAGTTGAAGACAAACTTTTCTTGGAGGCTAATGGCAGGACCTTAGTCACCTACAATAGAGAAGGCATCCAAGTTACAATATTCTCAGTGGCTTTTTCTGAATAGAATATAGGTCCCTGAAAGGGGTGCTATGGCTTATCATACCTAAAGCATAGGGCTCAGTTTTCTACTCCAAGAACGATTTGGAAGAAATCTATTTTAATTCCTATTGAATTAGCTCTTTCTGTAATAACAAAGTTTCTAATAATAAAATGTTAGGGGTGTTCATTTCTTTAATTAACCTAAGTATTAATTGCTACATTATAGGATTTTTGTGTCAAAGAAGGTAGAGGTCAGAGGACAACTTTGAGAAGACTGTTCTCCACTTTTGCTGTATGTGCTGCAGGAATTGAACACAGGCTTACACACTCCTAAGCACTTTTACCTGCTGAGCCATCCGCTGATCCCTTTTAAATTTTATATATATTATAAATCCTACCTGCACAGTGGTAGAATTAAAGCCAGGGCTTCACACATGCCATGCAAGTGTTCTACCACTGAGCCTGTTCTACCCAAGCCTAAGAAAGTTATTTGGGTCAACTTTAAATAAACTTTAATCCAATAGCAAAGCACAGCTATGCACCCTATCAGCTATTGAGATGCTACAGTAGGCAAATAAAAGAACATTTTTAGGTCTTGAATCAGACACAGATCTAGTGACAGGAAAGGCCTAATCCAGCAGCTCAGATGACATGCCTGAGTCCTAGCTCCTCCCTCTCAGTTTCATAATACTTTTTCAGAGTACTACTTATTTCAACAGGCCAGCTGCATATAATATAGTTGCAACATGTTTTCCTGAACATTCTGGTCTCCTAACTGTAGGCATTACAGCTTGGATGGAAAGGGATCCTGGCAGTTGGGAGCCAAGGACTTGTTACAAGTCACTATAAGCATGGCAGTTTACAGCCCTGCTCCTGGGAAAGGTTTCCCTGGTCTAACAACTCCCAGCAGGGAGGGTTTTCCCAAGGAAGTTGTTAAAGTTCTGCTCAGGTTCTCTAGAGTGTAACAATTCTTTTCTGAAAAGAAGTGTTACAGTCCTGCTCCACTCCACCCAGGCTTCATCTTTGCTTTCCGAAAGGTCTTACCCAAACCCCATTCAAAAGATTTATTGAAAGGGAAGAATTCAGGTGTGTGGCTGCCTCTGTCAGAGGGAAAACGAAGGTAGCAAACTGAACAGGCACAGGGCTTTTATAGGGCTTTTTAGGGGTGAAGTTTTTCCAGGAAGAAGATTTTCAGTGTGGAAATTGGTCAGATTTCAATCCCTTGAGCTCAGATTGGCTCGATTTCTTTCTCAGGGATTGGTTGGTTTTCTGCATTGTTGGTCGGGGGCAGAAAGTGTGTTTCTGTTACTGGCCCTTTTTAGCTTTTTGGCCCTAATGTCAGGGCAATGATACATTTCTTTCACTGGCTTTGATTGTAGGGCCAAAGTGTATCTCTTTGGCACTGGTTTTAGGGTCGGTGTGTTCGGTGTGTTTCTGGTTCTGAGTTCAGGGCTAAAGTGTTTCTTTCACTGGCTCTGGTTTCAGGACCAAAGTGACTTTCTTTGGCTGGCTCTTTTAACCTACATTAACTTCAGTATTGAAACAGAAGAATGTAAACAATCCTCAACCCCAAGAGTTTGAATTCATGCTCTGGAATTGAGTTCTTCAGGCATTGGTTGGCCCTCTCTAAAATAACCAGTCATCAAAGAGAATAGCCTAAATTGACTGGCTGAAGCTACCAGAATTCTGTGAGACATAAAATGACTAGAGAAGCCACAAGTGAGCATTTACATGTATCTCAGTCGGACACACAGGGACATTTATGTCTAGTTCTGCCAAGCAGAGGAAGCACAGGGCCGAACTCAAGGATATTTTGCTTGCCATTCTCTTAAGTAGAAGGTCTGATGTTTAACTTCAAAGAAAGAAACATGGCCTCCCTGAGGAGAGGGCGGATGGTCCAAAGCCAGAATTAACCCAACAGTTGGACAGTGGGACCCTTTCCTACTCTACTTCAGCAGACAGCTAAAGTTAAGATTGAATACTTGACAATCTCGAATCTGTCTGTCAAAACCTGACAAGGCTGTCCTGAGACTTTGTCATCGGGTGGCCTGACTTCTGATCACAGCTCTGTCACTGCCTCTGACTGTAACAAGCACAACAGCCTCTATACCCCTCATCTGTGAGAGGAGGTGGATGGAGGAATTGTGTTATCCCCTTCCATCTTCTCAATCCTGTCTGCTCTTCAAGTAAGGTTTTTCATAGCAGGTAACCTTAAGAATGAAGACCTGAACCTACAGACATTGCTCTTTGGGCCACCCAAATACCCTGAGCCTCAGAGGCCTTCTGAGTCCGTTACAGTCTGGGGTGCCAGGAAAGTAGCTCATCACACCTAGTTCCTTGTTCTAAGTAATGTTCTATTTACCCTATGACTCAGCAGTACTTCTCTCTTTACAAGAAGTGCGGAGTTCGAGTACTTTCTGAGATGGCAATGGCTTATTACATTACTAAGGATGGATTGGATTGTGAACTATGGGATTAAAGAGAACAATTAGATTCTGGTGCTGGAGAGATGGCTCAGCCGTAAGAGTACTTGCTACTCTTTCAGAGGACCTAGATTCAGTACCTAACTAACCCATGTTGGGCAGCTCATAACTGCCTAAAACTTCAGCCCTAGGAGATCCAACATCCTCTTCTGGCCTCTGCAGGTACACACATGTGGCGGACACAAAGCTTCCCCACCCCCTTCTATTTTATTTTGAATCAAATCAAGTCAAAGTCTAGTTTGACTTAGTATGGATAATGGTTTCCTGAAAAGAAGAAAAAAATAAGCTTTTATCCCCCTAATTAAATAACAGCAAGGACTTGTAATCAGAGAATATGTTTATTTCAGAACCTGTGATAAAATGTCCTTTTTCTGAAATTCCTTTCCTCCCTGTTCAGACAGAACTGAACAGTTAATGTAAAAATCAAGCCAAATTCTTTTACAATCAGAAAAAAAGCTATAGCAGCAACTGAATAGGCTGCAAAGGAAATAAAGGGGAATAGTAACTCTTTGAGCCATCAGGAACACTCAGATGTAGAAAGGCTGCTGATGAAATACCAATCATACCATGATTTCCTGCCTATTATACTCTGTAACCCAAGTAGCTATATGGCCTTATGAGGCTTGTTTAGGGGATTATCACATTTTATTTCTGCAGTGACTGGCTTAATATTCATTAGGGCTTTTATGAAACAGAGAGGTTTCCATATGTCTCTAGAGCAAAACATTTGTGTGTGCCATCTGCTACTCAAGAGCAGTTTTTGGAGAAAAAGAATGCAAATTGCTTAGTTCTTTAATTACTTTGGGGGCAGGTTACACAGTTTTGGGACTCTGGAGAGAACACTGTTATTTCCTTAGTCACCAATCCCAAGAATTTGTGTTACAAGAAAACAACATGAAAAGATATAAAAGGCTAAAATTATTTGTTGTGTGTGTGTGTGTGTGTGTGTGTGTGTGTGTGAGTGTGTGTGTGTGTGTGTGTGTGTGTGTGTGTGTACTTGTTCATGTGTGGGCTATGTATGTACAAATGTAGAAGACAGAGATGGATCCCAGGTATTTTCCGTGGTTGCTTTCCATTTTATTTTTTGAGACGGAGTCTCCCATGTGGCTTGGATTCATCTATTAGGCTAAACTAGCTGGGTGGTTAAGTCCAGAGGATCTGCTTGCTATTGTGCCTGGCATTTTTACATGGATGCTGGGGATCAAACTCTTATCCTCATACTCCGGCAGCAAGCACTTTATCAACTGAGCTATCTCTCCAGGCCCTGTGTCCTTTTAAATCGAGGCAAAGATCACATGAAATGATGTGCAAGGCATGTTCAAGCTGGTGTAAAGAAGATGCTATCTGGGGGTTGGAGAGATGCCTCAGAGGCTGAAATGTCTATGGCTCAAGCACAGGGAAAGGGATCTTAGTTAGGAACCCCAGCATTCATGGAAAAGCCAGGTGTGGGCAGCATGTCTGTCATGCAGCATGGGAGAAGGGCTTAGTTGGGGTGGAGGCCTTGAGACAAGGGAGCTGAATTTAAGCATCAGGCTTTATGAAAGCACCTTTACCCACTGATCCATTTCTCTGGACTGTCTTTCCTTCCTCTCATTAGCTTCTTGGACTGTGGATAATTGTTTAGTAATACTGCCATTAGTTGAAAGCTAGACACCATTAGAAAATAGTATTTCCGGGGTTAGGGATGTAACTCAGTGGTAGAGTGCTTGCCTAGCTCATGTGAAGTAATAGGTTCAATTCATAGTACTAAGAAAATGATATATTTACCATAAGTTTTCTATTCATTAATCACTTCAACCAACAGTGTTTAGGGATGATGGTTAATTTTGATAGTCAACCTAACAGGGCCTAGAGTCACCTAGGGGCAAACCTCTAAGCATGTCTGTAAGGGACTTTCCATACCAAATAAATTGTGGAGAAGTGCATCCTTACTTTGGGCAACACCATTTTATGGACCAGGGTTCCAGATTTAAAAGGGGGAGAGGGGAAAGTGAGCCAAGAACCAGCATTCCTCTCTCTCTTTTCTGTCTCTCTTTCTCTGCTTCCTCACTATGGATACAGTGTGACCAGCTGCCTCCTACCCCTGCCACCACACTTTCCCTGGCGTGATATGATAGACAGTGCCCTCATCATGTTAGCCAAAGTAAAGCCTTCTTCAAGTTGTAATTGCCAGGCATTTGGCCACTGAGACACTTTAACCAAAAGCAGAAATTCCCGAGCTTAGAGCTTGTCTTCAGGTTTCAATTCCTTCGGCCTTTTCTGTTTCCTGACAAGTGTTTGTCCTATTGCAGTTGTCATAATACGGAATGTAAGAAACTGACAAGTAGAAGTGGTCAGGTGTGGCCATTGACTGAGACTCCTGGCAGGCCACCTGTCCTCAGGGGACCACAGATCTCTCAGCAAGTCTTCTGGCAGATATGATCGCAGCAGTTTATTGCAGTGTTGTTCAAAGTATGTACCTAGACCACTGAGTGACTCAGCAGATGTCAGCCTGGGATAAGAGAAAGGGCTTCATGGCCAAAGCCTTTTCAGAAATGGTGCTATGATAGTGCTCTGTCGGAGCACATCGTCAGAGCCTTTGCTACACTGAGGTTCATGGAGACTCCTCAGCAGGGTGTGGCACACTGCATCTTTTTGACCATCTGGGATCTGTGTTCTACAAAATACAGGTTGTGAAACTGGTTTCATCTAAACCCTTCATTTGAGATACCAAGATACCAGACTGTGAAGTCCTAATATCAAAGATAAGAATCATGATGTTTACAGGAAACTGTCAGGAAGATGGCCGAAGTCCTGACCAGAGACTCAGAATCCCCACCCCTGCCTCCTGTGTTCTGATGAGTCCCAGAGTTGTGCTGCCTGCTGTAACCACACGGAGGTCAGCTGAGGGGCTAAGGTCCACAGCTACTGAACTAAAAAAAAAATCAGTATACATAGAAGCACATTTGCCCAAAATTCCAACAGTGCAGAAAAGCTCAGCTCTTTTTGCCTGTGTATGTGTGTTATGAATATACATGTGTTTACAAGTATGTTAAAACTAGAAACGGACATCATCTATGTTCCTGAATCACTCTCTACCCCACATACTGAGGCAGGATCTCCCACTTGACTGCAAAACTCACCTATGGGCTATACTAGCTATCAGCTTGCCTGAAGATGCCATTTCTATTTTTTGGTCACTGTGTTATAGGAAGGCCACTGCACCTACTTGAGATTTACATGGGTGTTGGGGAGCCAAATTTCAGTCCGCACAATTATGGGGAGCCATTCCTAACCTTGGCTTTTCAATGCTATGCCTCTGAGAAAAAGACTAATGTCAGGTAATGAAGATATTTCTATTTTTTTTCTTTCTTGTTACTCTGTCTTTTGGATGAGTTATAAGGTATATCAGAGGGTTCCATCATACTAGGTTAATTTCCTATGCTGGCACTTAAAATGCTGTAAAATGATATGTCTGATAAAATATTATTAGAGATGAATTATTTAAATCTCTTGAGAAGGTGAATTAGATTCACATTATATCTTTAATGATTAAGATGGGGTTTGGCATATATTAGGCACACAAAGATTTTTAAATGTTTATATTAATTAGAAATTATAATCTTTTGTTTGGGTTTTGTAACAAGTTTAAATTATCACACTGATACATTGCAATACTCATACTACCTCATCAAAAATATCTCAGAGACAGAGTCCTGTTTGAGGTGGAGGATCATGAAACTCAGGCATTTGTACACCATTTATTTCAGACGCTTGTCCTATAATGTAGAGTCTCTATATGTAAAAACACACAGGTTCTTTTCTATATTTGATATTTAAACACACAGATTTAGAATAGAAGTGGAGCTGTAAATATCAGGTCCTGTCTTCCAGTTACCACAGGATTCCCCTTTCAACCATTCAGCCTATATGTAAACATCCCCCAAAGACAGCATACATAATAATCCTGGAGAAATGTGTGATCCTGGAAGGTCTTCTGGGGTGATCAAAGAAGGATTAGGGCATGAGATTAAACTTTTGTTATGGAATATTAGTTTAAAATGTATTACATTTGTTTCTGCTGTGGAATCTTTGTCTAATGATGCAAAGCTGAGTTCATTCTTTTGTGTTGTATTTGTTTAACTCTGTGAAGCTGTGTTATTTTGCCTGTCTAACACACCTGATGGGGTCAATAGAGCTGAACAGCCAATAGCGAGGCAGGAGAGGGAAAGGCAGGGCTGGAGGGCAGAGAGAATAAATAGGAGGAGAAAAAGTAAAAAGAGAGGAGAGGAATATGGGAGGGGGGGGAGCAGCCACACAGCCAGACATGGAATCAGAAGGAAAGAAAAGATTTACAGAAATATAAAAGGTAAAAGTGCAGAGGCGATGATAGACAGGATAAATTAAGAAAAGCTGGCCAGAAACAAGCCAAGCTAAGGCCGGGCACATATAAGTAATAATAAGTCTTTGTGTATTTATTTGAGAGCTGGGGGATGGGCCCCCAAAGAACAAGAGTGAAGAGTGTAAAAAACAACCCTCTGAAAACTATAGTGTTTTTATATTTTCTTTTTTGACATATGAGAAGTTATATTTTCTGTTTGAGTATACATGTACATGGGTGTATGGAGGTCCTTAGGGGCTCTCCACATTTTGATTGGCCTGGAACTTTGCAAAGCAGACTAGGCTGGCTGGCCATTGAGCTTCGGGGATCTGTCTGTCTCTGACTCCCACCTCTCCATGTCTAGAATCACAAGCATGCATGACTGTGTCCAGCTCTTCATGTGGGTTCTACAAATCAAATCTAAGTTCTCACACTTGCAAAGCAAATGCTTTGCCAGCTGAGCAGTCTCCCTAGCCTGTAGTTATGTTCACTCATTTATTAAAACTTGTTTACAGTGATTTGATTTCAGGAATATAGTCATTTACTTACTTATGAGATCAGGTCTCACTTAGTCCAGGCTGGTCTTGAGCTCCAAATGTAACTAAGGACAGCCTTGAGCTGTCCTGTCCCCACCTTCCAAGTGATAGGATTTCAAACACAGTCCTAGCTTATGTGGTGCTGGAGATTGAATGAACCCATGGCTTTGTACATATTAGCCAAGCACTCTACCGACTGAGCTACATCCCTAGCCCCTACGTCTGAGAGTCTCAGTATAGATCCATCTCTTAGGATCTGTAGGGGAATCAGTTCCTGGATCCTTTTCAGATGCCAAAAACTATGGATGCTCAAGACTCTCATATAAAATGGCACAGGATTTCCATGTCACTGTCCCTTGTATACATTCAATCATCTCTGTATTACTTATGAGGTCTACCATCATGTAAGGGATGGAAAATTTTGTTATATCCTGTTGTTAAATAACAATGACGAGAAGGAAATCTGGGCATATTCAGATAGGCAGTTTGTTTTTTCAAGTATTTTTTATGTGGTGAGTTGAATCTGCAGATGGGAACCTGTTACAGTTTGGTTTCTTGGTCCTGGATGGCCAGAGGTCCAGACCCCAGACCTGCAGCCCCAGACCCCTTAGCCGCCCGCCACAGAAAAGACTCAGACAGTTATATTAAGTTCATGCTGTTTGGCCTGTGGCTCAGGCACATTGCTAGCTTGCTCTTACATCTTAACTCAACCCATTTCCATTAATCTGTCTGCCATGTGGCCCGTGGCTCACCTGTGTTCCTTACGTGTTGCTCCTTTGGGCTTCTGGCTCTGTCTAACTCCGCCCTGCTTCCCTACCTAAGCTCTGATTTCTCCTACTTTTTCTATGATGCCCTGTCATGGGCCAAAACAGCTCCTTTATTTAAAGATTGATATTCACAGCATACAGAAAGACATTCCCACATCAGGAACCCCACAGAAACAGCAAGGCAACTAACTATAAAAGATCTAGTAATGATATTAACATATTGGTAGTTGGCAGGCCTCTTTGTTATCAGGTCCTAACATCCTGCTGCTGTTCCAACAGGAAAAACTTGGAGAAGTAAGCATTTATTATATATAATAATATATATATTGTTCACAGAGAACCATAGGAATATGACATGGCTGTTTTCAAGCAGTTCCAGGTCCACACTGATACTCTGGGCTGCATTGCTGTTGCAGCTACTCCGCCGAGATTCTCTTCCCAGCTGACTTCCTTAAGCTGCTTGGAGTTAAGCACTGAGCACTCTGAAGGCCTCTCCCAGGCAAATAAGAATGAATGAGAGAGGGAACGGGGCCAGGCTTCCTGGGTTGAGCCCCACTTCATTTCAGCAACTCCCTGAGCCTTTCTCTCTGCTTTGTCAGTTGTGAAATGAGCAGACCAATTCAGCCCTGCTTCATGGGGCAACGAGTGGCGGGCTTAATTAATGATGATTGGAATGGGCTTTGTAATGTAAAGCTGTCTGTAAATGAAAGGGGGCATTAGCACTTTTCACCCCAAGTCGGCCACATTTGAGTGCATCCTGCTTATGGCTACTAAAGCTAAGCCTTCAAATCCTGTTCGCAGGGGTGCGTTTTCCAGCCAGAAAGCAGTGCTCGGTGATAGAGAGGCATAAACGTGAAACCTGTGCACGTCTCGGATGTCCGGCTGGCAGACAGCACCGAGATCCACTAGGTCCAGCTAGTGGCAAGTGATAGGCTGTTTTTTCAAAACCCAAAAGAACAATGTGCATCTATTTATACTCCAGGCTATTCTAGAAAGATCCTGGAGATCTAAAGCATCACATTGGTGGTGAAGTGATCTCCAAAGATCTCCCTTCCTGGCTTGTTTTTCTGGCTGACAGCTCACATTGGCAGTATTTTTCATCAGGGACAATTGCATACTGAGAACATGCAACATGGATCAGGGCCTTCTGGGAGCACTCCTTTAAAGCCTGTGTCTGTCTTTTAGGGATCTCATTCAGCGGAACACATAAGGACAGAGCTATCTGATTTACCAGAAGTCATGTGGCTCCAGTTGAGTCACACTGGCAATTGCTCATTCCTTTAAACACAAAAAGAGTGCCATCTCTCTCACATAAATTCATCTAACAATACACATTTACAGTAAGCTGTAACTTCCATATATTTACTGGATTTTCTGGTTGGGATATTAAACATCTTCAGAGGCTCATGTGCTGTGGGTTGAGCCCTGTTGGAGATGCAACTGAGAGGTGAATGAATCAAGATCCACCCATTGATGAGTCCATTACTAAATAGGCTTTCAGATGCTGAGGCCTTGTTGGAGTAAGTTGGTCACTGAGTGTGGTGGTTTAAATGAGAAATGTTCCCCATAGGATCAGGCACTTAAACATTTGGTCTGTAGTTGGTGGCACAGTTTGGGGATGTTTGGGAAGTACATCACCAGAGGTGAGCTTAGAGAGCTTAAAACCTCACTCTACTTCCAGTCCATTCTCTCTCTGCTTCATATTTGTATGCAGATGTGAACTCTCAGCTTCCTGTCCCTGCTGCCATGCCTGACCGTCCAGTGGACTCCATCCCTCTAAAACCACAAGCCAAATAAACCCTTTCTTCAATACGTTGCTTTTGGGTCAGGATGTTTTATCACAGCAACAGAGAAGTAAATGATACACTGGCCATGTTTTCAAAAGTTATATCTTGTCCCCAGTCCCTTTGGACCTTTCCTACTTCCTGGCTGCCATGATGTGAGCAGTGTTTTCTGTCATGATGTTCTATCTCAACACCAACAAAAAGCAACGGAGCCATCTGGCCATAGACCTCTAAATCCAGGAGCCAAAATAAATCATTTTCTTCTCCAAGGTTGTTTCTCCTGGGTATTTTGCCACTGTCTTAATATAGTGGGCATGATTGCTCCTTCCCTTGACCTCTCTAGTATTTTTAGGATAAGAACAAATATTCAGTGTTGTGCTCTAAATATGTCAACACACCCTCTTTCTTCTTAGAGGATAACCTGGAACTTCATCAAAATCTCAAAAGGATACTCTCTCCAACACTAGCCGCAATACATTCTTTATAGGACACACACATAGACAAACAGACAGACCCACATGGGGGGGGGAGCATAATTATCTGAGAAGAAATAAGAGAAAAATCTGATGTCAGCTTAGAAGCCAATTCTGTTGGAGGATTTAAATATGATATTACATTGGTTGAGATCAAAAGTCTTCATCTTCTGCAACTCGCGATGCATGAGACTTTGGAAATAGTACTTAGCTATTTTTGTGCCTCAGTTTCCTCAGCTTTAAAATGTAGATAAATACTATTGTCTACGTCTTATGGCTGTTGCAGAGGTTTACTGAGCTGGATATGTAGTTTAGTTGGTTGAAGGCCTGTCTCACATGCATGAAGCCCTGAGTTTGATCCTCAGCATTAGATAAATCAGATATTGTGTTGCACATCTGTAATCCAAGCACTTGGGAGAGGAAGATAGAGGGATCAGGAGTTCAAGGGCATCTTGTTTAACAAGTTTAAGGTCAGCTGAGCTATATATGACCTTGACTCAAAAAAAAATATATGTAATGAGACAGCCCATGGGAAGTACTTAGCATAATATTTAGCACAAATCAATTGCCTAGGAAATGTCTCTTCTTCCTCCTCTTCCTCCTTACTCCTTCATCATCATTATCATCTATTACAGATTATAGATGATGGAGTCAAGGTTGCTCTCAGAGCCTAGGCCTAGAAACAGACTTAACAACCTGCCCTCCCCATAATTCCTTTAATGCTGTCTTATAAACCTGGAGCAGGAACCTGTTCAGATCAGGACCTCCAAACTTTCTGCCTCTCATCCCTAATTTCAGACTATATTATTTGGCTCCTAAAAATATGATTAAACTAATTCTCATTTATACATAATAGCCTTGTGTTAAAATGAACTTTGCAAATGAATTACTTGTATGTTATGTATATTCATTTTCTTGGTTGTAAAACATACTCTTGGGCACATGTAGATCTTGTCAACTGAGTTCTTGGTGTATCTTTCATTAAAACAGTTTTCCCATTTTATGCTTTATCTCCAAACTTGATCTTCCTACATGAATACAATTTGTTTTTATTATTATAGCCATTTATCACCAGCTAACTGAGGTTATGGAGAAAATGTGTTGTATACAAAACTATAACCACTGGGCATGGGGGCACAAGGCCTTTGACCCCATGTAGAGGCAGATGGCTCTCCCTAAGATCGAAGCCAGCCAAAGCTGCATAGTGAGACACTTTCTCAAAATAAATAAATAAATGCAAGAACAGACTATATTCAATGAACCATCTGTGTTTCATGGAGAAGGCAGAGCGGCAATGAGACAGCCTGAAGAGGGTGCAGAGCTCTGGCTTCTGTCCCCAGGCAGCAGTGAGAACAGCTAGGAAGGAGTGGTACCTGGTGGGGCTCCATTTGGCTTGTACTTCATTTCTCCAAGCCCCTCCACCAGGGCTACCATCACCTCCAATCCTCTGCTGCCCTGGCCACAGATGTCTGAGACAGACAGGCTAGATTCACACTGAGACAATGATTCCCTCTCCAGAACATTTGGAATTGGGACAGAGAGCTCCGGTCAGTCACAGTTGGTCTCAGAAGTAGGACGGCATAGAAAAGGGAGCAGCTAAGACCTTGTTCAGCATGTATTCAGGGAAGCAGAGGAAAGTGGACCATGGCGAGAAGACACCAAAGCAGTATCAGGGAGAAAAGATGAGAAACTAGGTTGCCCTTAGAGGGAAAAGGAGGTGGCAAGAGTACAGTCATCTCCATTCCCAGTGGCCCCTCAGGACTTTGTTCTTACTCCCATGAGGCTTGGCCCTGGCACATGACCAATACTCAGCTCCTTTCGGCTCAGAGCAGTGTGAGAGAGACATCTCTTTGACTTGAAACTCACAATCAATGTTAAGCCAGTAGGCAGGCAAAGAGAAAGGCCAAGCCAGGGATCTGCTGTTTGATGCCTACCCTGGTGTTTTCCTCATACCGGCCTCTTAGTGACAGTCACATGGGTAATTTCTACTGGTAAAAATAAGAGTCAACAAAGTCATGGTTATCCTGTAACAATGCTCTCTCTCCATCCAGCCATTTCCTGGTAAATTCTCTTGTAAAGTAGGGAACTAGGTGGCCTTATCAAGGTACATCCAGGGCTTGGTCTGGAATTTTTCTACAGGGTGATCTGTACCTTCAGCTGACACTAGCCATGCATGTTTAAAAAACAAAAAATCAACCAACAGGATAATTCAAATTCTCTTCATCAATTGGTCAGGCCCAAGGTCAGGGACTCTGTCTTTAATTTGTAGGTATGGCCTTGCCCCAGATTCAAAGGCAAATCCTATGTCTATCTAAAGGCTCTGAGGAACCCAATTAGAGAATTTCAGGGGCATAAGACTATCCCATACACTGTCTTGTTCTAATAATAATAATAAAAAAAAGATGGGTTTTGACTTCTGCTTTCATGATGAGAGTGAGTTTTAATTCCAATTCCCTAGCATAGAGCCTGAGTCTTGGATAATTAGGCCTTCATCCCCTGCTTGTGCAGCCCAGCCAGAGTCCTGTACCCTTCAAAATCAGTACTCTAGGGCTGGAGGGATGACCTTATCAGTTAAGAACACTTGCTGCTCTTGCAGAGAACCAGAGTTTGATTTCCCAGCATCCATGTCTGGGGCCTCACAACCACACTATTTCCTGCTCTAGGGGATCTCTTCTGGCCTTCAGTATTTCAATATCAGCATGGTGGGAATATTTCCACAACATAAATTAGCAAAACTATGGACCAGAACACACACACACACACACACACACACACACACATATATATATATATATATATATATATATATATATACCTTCTATGCCACAAACTCATTTACTAAATGCCTTTGCTTGAGACCATATATGATACAAAGACAGCACAGCTGGTCTCGTCCTAACAACAGGCCTATACCAGGTGTTTGAACTAGATATCTTCATAATTTGACACATTTAGGCCCCATTCTTCATGTAGAAACATTTTTGTGTAAGAGGAACTTGGATTTTAAGTACTTTTAATTTAGCTAACTAGTTTCAGATGAATGAATTTGGGAGAAAATATTGGGGGCAAATTAGAGTCATGATCAATTGTCTATAGCATATTACTTTTTTTTTTAGGAAAACCTCTGGTATCCATTTGCATAGCTACTTGGAGAGTCATCATCACAGACCAGGAAGAGCCAACGCCTGCACTTGAAGGCTCCTGAAACAAAACTGACAGACCTCTCTTCTGGCAAGCACATCTAGGACAAGTACCTTGTTGCGCCACCTACTGGAATTTGAAATAACAATCTATTTTGATTAAAGGTAATGGACTTCTGTGAGTTCTTTACAGGTAGAAAATATTCACATTTCTTAAGGTAGAGCCAATGTAAAGACATTGCAGTCTTCAGTCCTTATGAGGTAGCTCATCAACAGGATAAGATGTAGAAACCTAAATTATTTCTTCTTTTTGGGGAACTGGAATTGAACCTAGGGCTTTATGTACACTAAACAAGTACTATGTCAAAAGGTATATACTCAGTGCTGAAAAAGAAAAAGGTTTGTTATATGATAGGATCTCTGGTCACTCAGGCTGACCTTGAAATCACTCTGTAGCCCAGGTTAGATCTTAGTCTTCCAAGTAGCTGAGACTATAGGCCTATACCATCAGGAGTTCCACTTGGAGCTGATTTTTTAACTTATTTTTATTTATTATTATTAATATTAGTGTATGTATGCACTGCATGAGTATGTTCACACAGGTATGCACACATAGGCACACTCGAATACCATGGATGGCATGCAGGTAGAGGTCAGAGGACAACTATTTCCAAGCTGTTTTTCTCCTTCCACTTTTATGTAGGTTCCAGACACTAAAGTCAGGCTGTCGGGGCTTTTAGCACAAATACTTTTACCTTGAGCCATCTTTCCAGTTCCCCAAATGATTTTTAAAAATCGTCAACAAGCATGCTGGGACTGGTGGCTGATTCTTTTAATCCCAACACTTAGTAGGCAGAGACAATCAGATTTCTGTGAGTTTGAGGCCAGCTTAGTCTACATTGTGAGTTCTAGGACAGCTAGGGCTATGTAGAGAGACCCTGCTTCCCTAAACAAGGTCAAGAAGCATATTAGATTGTAGTTGGCATTTATTGAGTGTCTTAAGTAGGGATTTTATTGCTGTGAAGAGACCATAAATAGCCACAGCACTTTTTATAAAGGAAAACATTTAATTGAGGTGGCAGCTTACAAATTCAGAGGTTTAGTCCATTATCATCACAGCAGGGAGCATGGGAGCCTATAGGCATACATGGTGCTGAGAGTCCTACATCTTGCAGGCAACAGGAAGTCTACTGAGACACTGGGCGGTATCCTGAGCATATGACACCTCAAAGCCTCCCCACCCTCAGTGACACACTTCCTTCAACAAGGCCATATGTATTCCAAGAAAGCCACAGCTCCTAATAGGGTCACTCCTATGAGATTATGGGGGTCAACAACGTTCAAACAATCACACTGAGCACTTACACTGTATACTGTTTAATTTTATGAAACACTTTATGAAATTATTTTTATTTTATGGGATTAGGGTGATAGTGGGTAAAGTTCTTGTCACTTAAGCACAAGGACATGGATTTGATACCCAGCACTCACATAAAAAGCCAGGCATAGTGTGCAGGCCTGTAACCCCAGCACTGGGGAGACAGGAGGATCCCCGGAGCTCTGTAGCCAGGCAGCCCAGACAAATTCAGTAAAAAGACACAGTCTCAAAAAACTAGATGGGTAGCTCCTGAGGAACTTATACAGAACTGACCTCTGGCTTATATACTCACACACACACACACACACACACACACACACACACACACACACACACACACACACACACACAGCTATTTTCATTTTATAGTCAAGAAAACAGCTTGAGAGGCAACTGGCTTTCAGTTGTTTCTGTGTTCCTGGGAGAGAGGTTTATGTTGTCTGCTGCTCTGTATATTGTAGACATTCTATTAACAGTTGAGTAAAGTGGGAGGAGGGGGAGAGGAGAGGGCAGTCAGGATGTAAAATAAATGAATAAATTTAATTAATAAAGATAGCTGAGTAAATAACAAAAGCATCTTCTTACTTCTTTGAGCCCTTTACTACAGTCTTTAATCAGTTTTTTTTTTGGATAAGGGAAAAAATGAAGGAATTCCATTTATTTTCCTTATGTACACTTCCCAAGAGAAGAAGCCACATTTGCTGTAAAGTCTCATTAATCCCAAAATAAGTACAGATTAGCCTCTTGGGTACAGATTAGCCTCTTGGGTACAGATTAGGCTCTTGGGTACAGATTAGCCTCTTGGGTACAGATTAGCCTCTTGGGTACAGATTAGCCTCTTGGGTACAGATTAGGCTCTTGGGTACAGATTAGCCTCTTGGGTACAGATTAGCCTCTTGGGTACAGATTAGCTTCTTGGGTACATATTAGCCTCTTGGGTACAAATTAGGCTCTTGGGTACAGATTAGGCTCTTGACTCTAGAAATGAGTTAACTGAAGCCCACCCAGAATTTAGTAGACTTTGTTTTGGGTTTCCCCCCTTCGGGGAGGAATAAGAAATGGCATTCATCAGGAAAGATCCAGAAAAGTTGTACCTAGAAGGATTCTAGATGAATCACATAGCCAGCCCACAAAGAGCAACCATCTAGTCCTTAGTGTTGAATGGCAGGCTTGCATACCTCATCTCTGAGGAGCTTAGTCCTAGGCATCTGAGGAGAGGAGCAATCCTGGCCTTTGAGAAACATGTGGACATTTTTGTTTTGCTGTTTGTTGGTTTGTTTTTGAGACAGGGTTTCTCTGTGTGACTGTCCTGAAACTTGCTCTGTAGACTAGGCTGACCTCGACTCTGAAATCCTCCTGCCTCTGAGTGCTGGGATTAAAGGTGGATAACACCACTGCCCAGCTGCATGTGACTTTGAAAAGAGAAAACACAGAGACATGGAGGAACATTTTGACAATCAGTACAGATGCATAAAGAAAGCCCGCACAGGACAGCAGTGGCTGTTAAGAAGCAAATGTAGGCAATAAGAGTCTGTAAAGGGGAGAGGTTCCATTCATATTCATTTATGCTGACCTCAGGAACTACAGAAAACATCTTTTCTTGGGTTACAGGATCACCGTAAGCTTTGAAAGAGTACGTTGGTACAGCTCAAAATAAGTAACTCAATTTCTTCCCTGGTGGCTTGGGCAGACAGTGAGAAGGTTTTCAGGCAGAAATGGCAGGGGAGATGACGAAAGGACCAGAGACCTGACCCTCGAAGGCTGGGCTGGATAGAGTCTACATACTAAGCTTAGATTTGTTTGTATATTGGGACTGGGTCTTACTGGCTGGCCTAGAGCCCTCTCAGTAATTCTGCTATGGCTTCCCAAGTGCTGGATTTATTTTTATAAAAATGTTTTTAAAAGGACTGCTCATTGTTTTAGAGGTTGGCAAGTCCAACATTAAGATGCTAGTCTCCTATGAGGGCCTGCTTACAGTGCATACTCCCACCTCAGCCCTTGTGTGTGTGTGTGCGCACGCGCATGCACAGTGGTAGACTATAGTTTCTGAACTTTGCTTTAAGACAATCATAGGCTGTCCTGAAAATTCATGGCGGTGGCTCTCAACCCTAGCTGCACACAGAAATCCTCAGAGAGGTGTTTAAAAACAGTCACATGGGGCTCTACCCCAAACCCTCCAACTTAACTGACCCACACCACTGCTTTGATACTTCCAATGTTCAGTTAATGGGAGTATCCTATGGTAAAGGGGAGCACGACTCCCCAGCATGAAAGCCAGTGCCCCTTGCAGGGAAAGATGCACGATCCCTTGATCCAATCAAGAGAAACAGATTCTTGACCCTGGCAAGAATTTGACATTTGCACTAGAAAGGTAAAATGCTCCAGAAAGTGCCAGTGTGGGGCTGGTGGTGTAGTTCATAGAGCATGTGCTTAGCATGTGTTGAGTCCTGAGTTACATTCCCAGCACCACATACAGCAAAGAATGAAGTAAGTCTAGGTCAGTACTTCTTAGGCCAGGAAGTTTACAGACATTACTGGAAAAATGATAAAATTCAGATTCTGGCTCTGGAGATCTTGAAAATTGCCGTAGACTGTTTTCAAAAGGTTAGTAAGTGACAGAATGCTGCTGGTCTACAGAGTGGCAAAGATCTATGTGGCTAAGTCCTAACAGTGTGTGACATCCTTATGTATATTTCAAGCATAGAACAGGAGGGACCTCAAGCCTGTCAAATTCTGGGTTTCCGAGGCAAGAACCACGTGGTTAGCTGATTAGATTAAGACTGGGCAAGAACTGAGGAAATATATCTTTGTGTCTATGGGGGCATTTCCACAGAGGACTGCCATGTGGGATACTGACTGGAGATGGGATGCAGGTTCTGCCCTTATTGGTGCCTTCTTTCCAACAGGGCCCAGCTTGTACAGAAAGAGAAGCTAAAGGAAATCTACAGTTGTAAGCCACTTTCCTTCTGAGTGAGCATGTCCATGCTCCCATCATCATCTGATAGACTCTAGATTCTTCAGACTTTAAAGTTAAACTTAATACCTAGGACTCTCTAGGGAAATTCCAGACTTCCAGTTTCTAGACTGGGATTGTTGAGGCATCCAGCTTCCCAAACTGGGAAGCCACTGGGTTCTGTGCTTCTCTAGCATGTAGTTGACCATTGCTGGACTACCCAGCCACGAAATCATGACCCTCTTCTCCCCTCCTTTCCCTTCCTTCCATTTTTCTCTTCACTCTCCTCTTTTCTCCTCCCCTTCTCCTCCTTCTTCCCCGACTTCTTCCCTCTAGGTCTTCTCCCCCTCCCTCTCTCCTAGGTCCTCCAAGGCTTGCAGATCCATTCTGGGCAGGTGAATGGAAACTCTGCCTCTTTTGAAGTTACTACATTTAAAAATATATAGGTTAGTTTAATCTAGTAGTTTTTATACTCCAATGTGTCTTAGCAGCTGTTCCTCCCTTCACTAGTAATCAGAAAATCTAAAGACAACACAATAACATACAGAATCCAGACTCTGTGTATTTCCCATCTTTATGTCTCTTTTTTCTTTTATATAACTTTAAGAACTTTATCATTTTCAAACTATATATTTCTTCTTTTATGACTATTTATACCCTTTTTCTTTTCTCTCCCAAGGCTTTGTACACCTTTAAACACTCTGTAACCTGTTTAGAGTTTTTCCCCCACATGAATCTTCCTGTCTTTACTGCGTATCTGTAATCTTTTTCTGACCATATAAGCCTTTAAACTGCTAAGCAGTGTGGCTAGGACCTCCACCTCTGCTTTGGTGGCTGGCTCCACTCCACTTGCTTCCCTGAGAACTTAGCTTCATGGTGGAAGTACTGGCAAGAGCCATGTTTACTGCCCCAACTCTGGGGAGTTTTGGGGTCTACACTGCCACCAAGTAGTGTGCTACCTACTACCCATAACCACTATTTAATTGTCTGGTAGCAGGGTCTCTTAAAAGAGCTGTGCTGTGCTTGCCACTAGCTCAAGCCAGGAAGAAAACTCTTAAAGGAGCCATGCCTCTTTTGTTGCTAGCAAACAGAGCCTACCTGAGAAAAGTTGGTTACCAAGAGGCTGCATTTGACTCTATTTTTGTGTGTTTGAAAACTTTTTTTTTAAAGCTTTCTCAGGTTTTATGTGGATGTAGGTGCCAGATGGGATGTTTGTGCGTCATACTTTTCTTTCCCATCTGATAGTTCCCAAATAACCAACATGGATACTTAATATTAATTATAAATGCTTGGTCAATAGCTCAGGCTTATTACTAACTAGTTCTTACAACTTAAATTAACCCATTAATAGACTTACCGCCCCTTCCTCCATTTTCAAAGTCAGTAGCAATATCTGGTGTGGTATTGGCACACACCTGTCATCCCAGCATTCTGGAGGCTAAGGAAATAGGATCAGGAGTTTGAAGCTATTGGGGCTATGGAACAAGACCCTATTTCCAAAAATCAAAATCAAAGCAACCACAGCCAATCACCACCACCATAAAGTCACTGTATTAATTACTTTTCTATTGTTGTGATGAAACATCATGAACAAGGCAACTTATAGAAGTGTGATAGTTTGAATGTAATTGATCCCCATAAGCTCATTGAGAGTGGCACTATTAGAAGGTGTGGCTTTGTTGAAGTAAGTATGGTTTTATTGGAGGAAGGGTGTCACTGTGAGGGTGGACTTTGAAGTCTCATATGTAGTATTATGTTTCTGGCCCAGACATTCCTGTCTACCCTCGTGGTCTGGACATGCAGACCCACAGTCCCATAGTCCCACTGAAACACATAGACACTTGTATTAATTGTTTGTTGATTGACTTGGGCCTGGGTATATAACTTGCTAACTCTTTACCTTTAAACTAACTCATGATTCTTATCCTGTTCAGCCATATGGCTCAGTACCTTTTCTCAGCGCAGCATAGTTGCCGTCTGCATCTTCTGGCTTCTCTGTGGCATATCTCTGTTCTGTTCTTCCTGTTCCTAGAGTTTTCCCAGTCTGGTAGCCCTGCCCACACATCCTGTCTGCTCTCAGCCAATTAGCGTTTTTATTAAACTAGTAGATGGAACAATTATTTACAATGTAACATAATCCCACTACACTTATATGTGCTCAAGCCACACCCGATGTTTTAGACCACTTCATGTTGCTTGCTGATCATGATGTGGGACTCTCAGCTTCTTCTCTAGCATCGTGTCTGCCTGCACACCATTATGTCAAACTAATAATGATAATGGATGAAATCTCTTGAAAATGTAAGCTACCCCAATTAAATGTTTTTCCTTTATAAGAGTTACTGTGGTCATGGTGTCTCTTCACAGCAATAGAAACCCAAACTAAGACAAGAAGGAAAGGTTTATGGTTCCAGAACTATAAGAGCCCATCATCACGGTATGGATATGTGGCACAAGGCAATCATGCAACTGAAGCAGCAAGCTGAGAGTCACATCTTAAGAGGCGAGCAGGGGACAAAAAGCAAATTGGAAATGGTACAAATCTTTTAACACCTCAAAACTGGCTTACAATGACATACTTCCTGCAATGAGACCACACCTCCTAAACTTACCCAACCAGCACCATCAACTGGGGATCAAGTGCTCAAATGCCAGAGACTGTGAAGGACATTCCATTCAAGCCATAGCCATACCCCTTTGGTAATCACAGGCCAAAGGGATTAGAACATTTTGTCTATACACCTATAATAATGTACATAATTACCTATATGACAAGATTTAACGTTGAATCATATTTTATTCGTCATTGTTATTTTTGGTGTTCTAGAGAGGGTCTCATGTAGCTGAAGATGATCTTGAACTTCTGATCCTCTTGCCTCCACCCTACTAAAGGCTGGATTAGAAGTGTGCCCCATCACACCTAATCTTATCCAGTGCTGGAAATTGAACCCAGGGATTCTTATGTACTAGGCAAGCACTGTACTAAGGTAGCCCCGCATGAGGTTATTTTAATTTTATTCTGTTTTATGCAAATCGAGTATGTTACAATAAGGTTTCTTGGTCCCAGGAGCCAGAGGTCCAGACCCACAGACCTGCCACCCCAGACCCCTTAGCTACCCACTGCTGTTTAGTCCCCCCAAAATGATTCAGATGCTTATATTAACTTCATGCTGTTTGACCTATGGCTCAGGCACATTGAAAGCTAGCTCCTTAATCTTAACTCAACTCATTTCCATTAATCTGTCCTGCCATGTGGCCCAGGGCTCACCTATGTTCCTTACACGTTGCTCCTTTGGGAGGCTGGCTCGATATGCTTTGACTCCACCCTCCTCCTAATTATTCTGATTTCCCACCTACTACTTCTACAGTGCCTGCCATGGCCAAAACAGTTCTTTAAAGATTGATATGCACAGCATACAGAAAGACATTCCCACATCACGAGTACTACACTTGTATCTTCTTTCTCAAAAGAAATAAAAGGTGATAAGATGTATTAGAAAGACAATCAGGGTGACGCTTATAATCGCTATGTGTGTAAACCAGAGGTCAACTTCAGGTTTCTTTCTCAGGTTCCATCTATCCTGTTTTTTGAGACATGGCCTCTTATTCGGTTGGAACTCCTAAGGCTAGACTGGTTGGCTTTTGAGTCCCAGGGACCTGCCTCCTCTGTGCCGGGATACAGGCCGCTTTTTTATGGAGTAAGCCCTTTACAAACGAGGCCACCTCCCCAGCTCTCTGGCGGGCTTCATAGTTTTGGATCACACAGTTTCACAATATCAGTCAAACTTGTCTTCCTCACCATGGGCCCTGGAAAATAAGCATGATCTTCGGAGGGCAGAGGCCTCTTGGTGCACCAAAAACAGCAGCAAATGAGTTTTGTTTAAAAACTATTTCAGAGCAAAGCAAACTTGAGGTAAAGTCTATCCTGTGCAGAACTTGAAGTCTCCTTAGAAGGAGCATGCACAAGGCTATGAGTCTATTGCACAATCCTTCAGTGGGATCTCAACAGTTAATGATTATTTATTTATTTATTGGAATCGGGAATCATGCACGCAAGCAAGCACTCTATTAATTAAGCCCCAGCCCTGATATCATATTTTAAAATTGAATTACGTGTGAATCTCTGTGTGTGCGCGCGTGTGTGTGTGCGCGCACGCGCCCTCAGAGTCGAGAAAAAGGCTGCATAGTATTCTTCCCCTGGAGCTGAAATTTGATCCAGTTGTGAGTCTCCCAGCATGGATACTAAAAATCAAACCCAAGTCCTCTGACTGAGCAGTAAACACTCTTAACTGCTGAGCCCCCCCCCCCCATTATATTTCTAACACCGTGAAGAACAGAGATTCTTGTACAGTGTGTCAATCTCCCCCACCCTCACCCCAGCTCCCCACCCTGCACAATGAAGGGGAGGCCAGGCTGGGAGCGGCTTCAGCATTGACTTCCCTCAAATGCCTAATGTCCAAGGCCCAATAGTCCAGTGGCCCCAAGGCCTCCCAAGCTTGTCCCGCATCCCAGGCGAGGTCTGATCTTAATGCAGAAGACATTTAGATGCTCAGTAGCCTCGAACAGGTATCCAGGACCGGAGCCGTACCACCGAGACTGGTGCCTAGAGCGGCCGCCCCGCCCACATCCCCCTACACTCCGCCCCACCGCCTCTATGCCGGAAGTTGTAGCCGAGCTCTTGCCCGCGGCTGCTCACCTCTGAGATCTGGAGCGCCGGTGCTGCCACGGTTGCCACCATGCCTGTGAGTGTTAGGCTTTGGGTTCGGGCTTGCTTTCTTTCGGGCTTTCTGTCCATCCGTCGCCTGGGCAGGCGGCTGAGCCTGCGGCGTCTCCTGCCCGTCACCGCGGCTAGCGGTGCGGACTGGCTGCGACGGACTTGTCCGGACTTGTCCTGGCGGCGTGGCTGGCCCTGCCTGGGCGTGAGCGCGAGCGGGCGGGCGGCGAGTGGGGAGCAGCTCCCAGCCTACGGGGAGCTTCGGTTTCTGTTCGCTAACGGTCTTCGAAGCTGACACGTCCATTCCACCCCGGGAGGGCTGACGCGGCAGCCCTGTGCTGACCATCCCATGTGGAGCCCCGGGGCTGAGATAATCATGGCCCTGCTCTGAGCTGCTGCAGTGCTTCCTCCGCGAGGCCTGGGCCAGAGGCTCGTTCATACTTAGCTTTGCTGGATTTCCAGCCGAACGAAAAAGGGGTTCTCTACCATATGCGCCTCTACCGCCGTAAAGTCCCAAAACAAGGACTCGGCGAACGCAAAGTATGGCTTGAAAGTAGTCCGATTTTTAAAAGTCTCATCTAAGTGCTCCCTCTGCCGAGTGTGCCTGTTGCGCCTGTTTTGCGTTTGTTGTGTGGTTAAATCCACCAGCAGTGTGCTTTGATTCCAGCAGAAACCATATGCTTCCTTCCTCAGCTGGCTAGAGACCTATTACACCCTTCCTTAGAAGAGGAAAAGAAAAAACATAAGAAGAAACGGCTAGTTCAGAGCCCAAATTCTTACTTCATGGATGTGAAATGTCCAGGTAGGTTTTCAAATATTCTTGTCCTAAAGGAAGTTTCTGAAAAGATAGTAAGAGGGATCCACAGTTGAATAGAAATGAGATCACAATTGTCACAAGGGACATTTTAAATAAACATACTCCAGCCATAGTAGAAACATATGGGAGGAAGCTAGGTGAAGGTACATTTGACTTAAGTCTTTAAGCTGTTTGTTAAGGTAACGAATTTTCTTTTTTTCACGGTGCAATGAAAGTATGTTGATTCTTTTGTCTCACAGTTGTTGGCCATTATCCATATGTGACTGTTTAGTACTTAAAATGTAACCAGTGAAACTGGAGCCGGTCTTTAAGTGTAACACACCAAACTCTGAAGACATAACATGAAAAGGATGACATGCCTATTATATGCTCAAATGTTAATGTTTCAGAAATACTATGTTTATTAAAATTTCACCTTTAAAAAAAACCTCAAATGCCTTCTAGAATACCATTACTTGTGCGGCTTGCTGTTATAGCAAAGATCAAGGTTTACAGGTGTGCAAAAAACAATTACTATATAACCAACATGTATTTTACGTATGGACAAGAAACATGATGAGCCAGTTTTGTGTTTTCATCTACTTTTCAAAATTAATGTATTGTCCCCTCCCCTTTCAGGTTGCTACAAGATCACTACAGTTTTCAGCCATGCTCAGACAGTGGTTCTTTGTGTAGGTTGTTCAACAGTGTTGTGCCAGCCCACAGGAGGAAAAGCCAGGCTCACAGAAGGTAAATCATTTGACATTTTCTAATCCACTAACTTTAGAATACTTAGAGTAAGTCAGATGGAAGCAAGTATAACTGCCTACCCAACAGCACAGGGTTGTGTTTTGTTTTTTAATCATAAGATTTTAAAAGATTTTGTTTCTTAGGAATTTGGTGCATAAACGAGGTTTTTTTTTTAAACCATTGCCAAGTAACGCCCCACATTTTTTTTTTATAGACAACTATTTAATGCTTAATTTAAAAATCTACTTTCTAACTTCACTTTACTACAATAAATAAAAATAATTGTGTGTAGTTTTTCATAATAAATTCAAATTTATAATTCTATAATACTTAAAATTTGCTTGTGATATTTTGGGGAACTGTGAATTTCACATTTTCACTGGAAGAATTACAAATGAATTAGCAGTAAATTCAAGATCTATTTGGACTGACTGGGTGAGATCATAGTTCCAAAGTCAACTAAGCTGTGTAAGAGTTGGGTGTAGTAATATACACCTTTAATCCCAATATCCCTGAGGCAGTGGCACAGAGATCTCTGAGTTCAACCTCTTCTACATAGTGAGTTCCAGGACAGCCTGGACTATGTAGAGACACCCTAATTTTAAAAAGTCGAAACCCCCCAAAATGACACATAAGAGTAATGCTGTTGTTAATAGACACTTGCAGAGTTGCTGAAACTTATTTCATACCATGATCTTGGAAGTTTATATGCACGTGCTAACAGAGTCAAAGGTACATCTGTGGCGGTGTTCTAATCAAAGTTAGCTTTCTGAGAGACTGAATTGTTCAGAACAGTGTGAACTATTAGAGTCAGGTTTATGGTCTTAAGTAGATTCCATAGTATAGTTTGAAAACAAGGAACCATTGTGATCATGTCAGAATAAACCTATATACAGCATTTATTATAACACATTTATATTAATCATAATATTAAAAGACTTAAGTTTTGTGCCTGAATTCTAACATTCCTGTGTCTAATTGATCTGAGTCCTGTTTTTTGTTTTTTTTTTTTTTTGCTAAAATCACACCAAAGATAGAGTAAGGTGTTTAACACACTCTCCTGATTCCTTTGCAGGCTGTTCATTTAGAAGAAAGCAACACTGATCACCTATATAAGTTCCCGAGTTTGTGTTTTTCACAGAAAGCCTTATCAGGTTCATTGTCTCTACCAAGACAGTGTAACTATGTCTGATTTTATAAAGTATACGACAGTGATCTCCTATTTTGGTGTCAGTTTTTCAATAAAGTTTTAATTATGGACAAATTTGCCCCTTGCTTTTCTCTTTTTCTTTTTTAAGGTACATGTAGGCATGCTATACATTTAGTTATACTGTGTATGTAGATCTTGGTTTAAATATTTTAAAAATGTATTTTGACTAGCTTGTGTCCCATTTTGAGTGTACACACCCTAAATGTTTGATTTTTAGACCGTTCTAAATTGCATTGAGTATAATTGTATCTTTTTTAGAATATTACTGTAGCCCAGTTAATGAGCCTGATCAGGGAAAAGGATTATTATGTTAATATTTTTTCAAAGCAACTTACTACATATAAAGAAGGGAATGCTAGAATGATCCACATGTTTGAATGGAACCGATCTTCCAGGAAATCAGAGTGCTGTGCTTATGGACTTGATCTTTAATCTGTTCCTGGCCACACCTTAAGGCTACAACTTCAAAGGTCATGGATGAACCCCAATCCTGCACTGGCCCAGAGGCCCGGCCCTTAGGTCAGGGAGGCATTGGAATCCCACTACATAATTACATATTCTACATATTACAGTTCCATATTCACACATGTAGGCAGAGTTCTGTCAAGCCATGGTGCTGTTATTGCATGCTTAAATGTTCTTTGACATTTGTTTCAAAGGTGTCAGAATAACAACTTTTCTCTATTTGTTTTACATCTGGCTCATGTCCTGCTATAGCACATCTATTATGTCCCAAACCTCACCTTAGAGAGAAAAGAATTAGGACTGGGGCTCTAGCTCAGTGGAAAGCACTTGTCATTGCTCAATCCCCAATTACTTCCAGAAAGGGAAAAATAGCCCCATAGATTTAGTTTAAAAGCCTACCTTTGAAATATTTCTTAGGGATGTAGTTTTTGTGAACTGGTCAGTCTGTAGCAACAATGGAGCTGCCACTGCTGTCCAGACCCAGGGCTTGGAAGACCCTTAGCTTTAGCCCTGTTCATGTTGTGTTTTCATGAATGTATTTCTCATGTCATGTTCTGTTTAGAACAATGAGTTCAGGAGGGTGGCTTTATAGTGCCATGTTTGTTTTGTGGCTTGAGTAAAACATTATTCTTGGTTTGCAGTCAAGAGTTTCTAGTGAAAAATCTATAATTATTTTTATAGCTGTATTTTTAAACCACGCCCTTGCACATGTTAGGCATGTTAACTATCACTGAGCTATATTTCCAGGCCCAATTTATATTTTGATGTGACTTGGTTTACTAAGCTGAACTGTTAAAGTTTTATCCCACAATACAACTAGGGGACTGGCCAATTTTTAGAATAATTTTTCTTTCTTTCTTTTTTTTTTTAATGTGAGAACACAGGTTAAGAGTCACATATAGCTAAGTTTGAATCAAGTCCTGGCAGCTGTTTTATGACATAAGGAAAGGTAAGGACAATTGTACTGAGACATGACATACACATGTGGCTACCATAAAGTCTTTCATAAAGAAGTGCTCTGCTAATAACCGGATTGGTTTCTTAACTAAAACAGGGATTATGTCAATTCAAAAATAAAAGTGTTATAAAGTTGTATTTTCCTCCAGATGTTCCTATTTCTTGGCAAACAAAAGCACAGTTGTGTTGACCGCTTGCTGTAAAACCACCCCAAGTTTGATGACTGAAGTTGAGGGCTTTTCCCGTGATTATGTAGGTTGGCTGGTCTCATCTAGTTTCACTTCACAGCTTTAACTGGCAGTGACGGTAGGTTAGGTTCAGCATGGTTTCAGTCATGCCTCACAGCTGGTGCTAGCTGGTGTGTAAGACTATCATGGAAAATTCACTAGCAATATATCATATAAATGATTAATATTTATAAAGGGGTTTATATATATATATATATATAAACGTTCACAGATACTAACTGAACCTTAAAACAATTCTTGGAGATTGGAACTGTCCCACAATGGATGGCTCCATCCTTTCTCTGAAGGCAGGAACAAACAGGAAGGAGGTCAGTGGAGTCTGGCCATGCCCCGTTCAGGCTCCTGGTACTCTGGAGAAACGCCTCCAAGCTTCATCAAATAATACCTGAATCTCAGTACATAGGACATCTTGGTTCTTCAGTAAATCAGCAATGTCTTCAGTGAAGGTGGGTCTCAGGCAGTAAAGGCAGATCTCTTGTGAGTTCAAGGCCAGCCTGGTATACAGATTGAGTCCCAGACACTCAGTCTTAAAAAGATAGTAGATAGTGCATTATGTCACAATTTGATAGTAGATAGCAGTTACAATACACTTGACCAGATTACAATAACAGTCTTGAATTTTGAGCAAGGTAGGATATGTGACAGGAAGTAATTGTGGGGATTTAATAAAGTTTCAGAAGTTTTGGAGATATCAAAGGGAATCTACCCATAGTCTATATAGGGGGTTAGTAAAAGCTCCAGAAGTCCCAGAGCTCTAACCACAGTCAGTCTAGGGGTTAGTAAAAGCTCCAGAAGTCCCAGGGCTCTAACCACAGTCAGTCTAGGAAAATCAGAGTGGTGATTCAAACCTTTAATCCCAGCACAGGGAGTATCCTGGGAGTGGTGACCTACACCCTTAATCCTAACTGAGTCAAGGTCACTTCAGATTATAGAAGGAATTCCAGGTTCCCAAGCAGGTGTGGTGGGGCCATGCCTTAATTACCGAAAGAGTGCTTAAGTGGGGATTCAAACACAGAGAAAACCATTCCAAGGGAATCGAGGCTGAGGAAGCTAGAAGACAGCTGGGTAAGATTTGACTGTGGTGTTTATTCCCTCTAGTATCTCCAACTTCTTCAGAGATCTATCCCTGAGTCTCATTCTTTCGTGCGACAAGTAATAGAATGTATTACATATGGAAGTTGTATGTTACATATGTAAAGTGTCAAGGAAATGAGAGGATACGGACCAACCCTGATGATTCCCAGGCAAAGGAGTAGGACTTTGGGTGTTGCCTAAAAGGGTCTCCAGTTTTTCTCCTATGATTTTAAGTGAAGAAAATTCGACATGTTCACATTTTAAATTTGGGGTATTGGGAAAATGGGGTATATGCTGTAAATCTTTTGTGCTTTTTTTTTTTTTTTTTACTTTTACAAAAGATCAGTTTAATATAAGACCAATAAATAAGATAAGCCATTTGTAGCCAATGATCTCCCTTGACAAGTTTCAGTAAAAAGAACAAAAACAAGACGGGGTTGTGCCTTTTTCTGAATAAGGGTCAGTCACTGGAGACAGACCCCTTCCAAAGATCTGAAAACTTAGTACTGTTTCTGACTTCATAGGGTAAGGAAAGTCCACCTATCTTTTGAGACAAGATCTCCCACTGAACCCACTCTTTGTTAGGTCAGATTAAGAGTACAGCAATCTTCAGGGACTGTTAACACTGGGGTTACAGCACAAGATTACACCTTTTACATTCCAGGAAGAAATGAACATGTTTAAAAGAATTGCTGCTGTCCATAATTTACACAACCCAAATTTACTGTTATAAAAAAGAAAGTGAAGAAATAGACACGGGACTGAGAAATACAAAAAAATTCTTTCATAAAGTACATAAAAACTCTGACATCTTGTATCTTCCTGCCTCCACTGGCACATGGGTAATCTCCAGCACATTCCATCTGGGACTATTACAATAAAATATTCCAAAGTCAACACTAGTGAGCTATCTTATCTGTGGAGCCTGCCTTCAAGCAGGTTCCTAATGTACAGTTAGCCTATTCCTACAATGGATGGATCAGGGTCCTGGTACATGATAGAATAGGCTCTCTTCTGTACCTACCCGCTCCTGACACCATGACTTCCTTGCCATGAAGGACAGCAACTCTGAAAATGCAACTTCATTTTCCTCTTGGTTCTAACAGGTATCTGCTCACAGTGGTGTGGCTGGCTTGTAACATACAATCATTGTGCCTGCCATGTTTCATTTCCACTTACTCTCTCGGCCTCTCTTCCTCTTTCTTTACTTGCTCTTTAAGCCCACAACTATGACATAAGTAGCCAAGCAGCCCTATTGGGAAGCCCATGTGAGACAAAATGAGGACTTGTCATACCAGCCACAGGACTGACTGCAGGCCATCATGGGAACTCCAGTCCCAGAGATATTTAGACAACCATCATACTTTATTATCAGCCTCTTTGCAGACTCTGCCTCAGACCCACCCAACTGTATTACTCTTCAATTCAAGGCCTCGGGAATGTGATACCTGTTTCTTTTAAGCTGCTATGTACATATTAATGAATAGATATGTATTCATACATATTTATTTCTCATGAATGCATTTTCACTGTTATGTTAAAAGGTCTTCTGTTATACAAGACCTCCTCTATTACACATTCAAATATAGTGGCTCATGCCTATATTTATATTTATTTATATATAAGCTGGGGAGTTGGGAAGTAAAGCAGAAAGATTCAAGTTCAAAGCCAGTCTATGCTACACAGCAAGACTGGAAAGAAAGTAAAAATAAAAATAAAAATTAAAAAAAACCTAAAAAGTACTCTCATTTTTCAGAATATTTTATTTCAAGAGTTAACTTCTTTTCAAAAAGTAGAAACAACTGTTATTTCCCTGAGTATAAAGAACTAATTGTACAATAAAAAGGCAGTTACAAAATTAAGCAATTAGAGGTAAATAATTTTCTACATTTAATTGTACTCTATTACAAATGTATTCTTAAATTTTTATGTATTTTGGAACATCAACATTTCAAAGAACAAAAAGGCTTCCTGTTGGGCTGTGCCATTTGGGGTTAGTCAGCTCTGTCTTTATCAAATTCCAGGGCAATCTTCAAAGCAGTGCTATTGAGGCCAACGGACTGCATGTTGCATATGATAGAGACAATTATTCCTCGTGGTGGAACCTTGTTATTTATGGCATCTGGGTCCAGTTCTTCAGGAAGGACCAGCAGGACACTACTGGCACCCACTGCACCTCCAGTATGTGATGCGTAGTGCCGCTGCTTCCTACAGGAACCATATGTTTGCTTCTTTTCTACGACACCCCACGCCATTGCATATTTACCCTCTTTATCCCAGGACATTTCTGTGTTAGGGACTGGAGTCCAAATCATCACCATTGTTTCTGGCTTGAGATATCCAGGTAAGAGATTTTCATTTGAATTCTTAAACAGTCCAACTTGGTAACCATACAGCATTGCATTCCCAAACTTCAAAAGGTCACCCACTGTAGACAGAAATCCACCACCAGCCCATTTATAGGAGTTATCCACGTAAGGTGTGTTGACAAGACGTTTCTTTTTATTGTAAACATAAAATCTAAAATAAAGTAGGAATGGTCATTAAAAATTTAATACTCTATTATTATTGACTTTACATATGACAATGAGTAGGAATGTGTACAAATGAGGTGGGTTGTGTGTGCTTCAATGTAGTAATCACATGACTTTAAACCAACCATAAATTTTCAGCATGACTCAAATAACAATGACCAAGGAGGCTCAGGTGGTTGAAGGAGAAGCTTTGAGGGGTAAGCCGCAAGACAGAATTCTGGAGGCATTGACAGAGGACGGGACAGATCATGAAGGACTTTCTGTGTTGTGCTAAGAACTCTGACACCCACACCTCAGCTCATAAAAAATGCTGAAGTTTCTTCCAGAGGGAAGAAAAAAATTATCCTAGCTACAATCTCCAGCAACCAGTCTCTTGTTTCTATTTATTTACTGCTGAACTACATCAAAAAGTTCACATCTGCTCTTTTCCTTCTTCACCTCTCTATTTATTCTGTACTCTTATTATCGAGGATAACTTCCTTTATTCTATAGCCCTTAAAATCAGGTGTCTGTTCCCATCATCTAAGTTCTGTCTGCAGTCCTCATCCTCTTCATCCCCTGTATCACTGTTGACCAACACTTGCTGGTACTCCTTTTAGACCCTTCTGCCCTTTGAGCTCTTCTGATCTGCATCCCTGGTCCCTGGGATCCTCTAAAGCCTGCTGGTGGGCAATAGGCCTACTTGGGTTGGGTTTCTACAGAAACAAGTACACTTCTGCATCAGTATCATCCTTCTAGACAGGCAACTGAATTTGTAAAATTATTTGTTTTTATTTTATGTGTATAAGAATTTGCTTGCATGTATGTAAGTGCACTATGTGCATACAGTACCCTCAGAGAACAAGAGAAGATATCAGATCTGGAAATGGAATTATAAATGGTTGGGAGCCACTATGTGATGGTACTGGGCAATGATCTGAAATCTTCCGGAAGAGTGTATTGCTCTTAACCACTGGACCATTTCTCCCAACAGTGCCCCCAGCACATTTTATTTTCTTACACTTTAGGATAGAGGTTACCTCTATTCTAACTGCTAATCTCACTTCATCCAATTATGAATTGAGCTTTTAGGGGATATAATGGAATCTTGAAAGAAGAAATTGGCATCACAGAGAGATAACTTAGGGCATAAGAGTTACAGATAATTGTGAGCTACCATGTGGGTTCTGAGAATAATACATAGGTCCTCTGTGAGAGTAGCAAGTGCTCTTAACTGCTGAGCCATCTTTCCAGCCCCATCCAACAACTGGATTTTCTATTAACACTAATAATTCTCAAATGTGTTTTTGAATAAGGGATGAACTATGTTTACTGCAATCACCTATGGGCTTTTGCCCTTCCTCTCAAAATTAGATCCTTGGAGGGACTATGAGAATATATAGTTTGAAAATGACTCATTTTTTTTAAAACAAGATCCCACTGTATCTCCTAAAAGCCCAAGTTATAGGATGAAATAGGATTAGCAGTTATAAAAGAGGTGGCCACAAGCCTGTGTAAAGGGGGGGGGGGCGGCTGGAGAGATGCCAGTGGTTAAGAGCACTTGCTGCTGTTGTAGAGAACTTGGCTTTTATTGTCAGACCTTCATGGTAGCTGTACAATTTAAGATCATCTGTAAGTCTAGTTTCAGGAGGTTTCTTCTGACCTCCACAGGCACCAGGAATGCATGTAGTACACATACGTGGGTGTGGACAAAACATACATACATATAAAATAAAATGGAATGCATGTAGTACACATACATGGGTGTGGACAAAACATACATATAAAATAAAAATAACCTTGTTTTTCAGGTTTGCAGGGGATTTTTTTAAGGCAGCTTTTCTGTGTATTATAGGCTGGCTTAAACTCTCCATATAGCACAGACTAACCTCAAACTAACAGCAATTCTCCTGCCTCTGCCTCCTGAGTACTGGGGTTAGAGGCGTGTGCGACCATGCCCGTGTCTAACACTGACTTCATGAACTTGGTCAGTGGCTGCTTGTCTGACCCTTCTCTCCTCCCACTCCTACGTCACCTTCATCCTCAACAGCAGTCATTCTCATGGCAGCTCATCAGATGAAATCATCAGTGCGTCTAAAGGAAGTCACATAGTGAGGAAGTGTGCTTTCTCATTAAAGCATTTATCTCCTGAGAGAAAACTCTAAGCTTGTCAGCCTCAGTTACTAATATTCCGTGCTAACCATTCAGTTCTGTGTAACTTCCTTTTTACAGTAAATCATCTGAAAACATAACCTTCACAGGTTGGACATTAGAAGCCCTCCCTCAGTCTTCCCCTAAGAGTAAAATTACAGAGAATAACAGTCTTTAATTTAGAAATATAAACTTTATATAGGCAGATTCTAGACTTGAATCTCTCAATTCTTTGGACAGAAAACAAATTAGCTTTTTGCAAAAATTATTTTGTTCACTAGAATGGTAAATGGAACTACTTTAAATTCTTAAGGACTTTCTTCTTTAAAAATGGAACACACAAATTTTTGAAAGTTACTGGTACTTTGTGGTAAATGAATACCTAGAGTGAAGCCAGATGACAAACAGCCTCCACTTACTTAGAATTGCCCACATTTTGCAAAAGACAAGCATTATATAACTTCAAGAATGTACAGCTCAAACTTAGAAATTCAAAATATTTTCATTTTAAAAATACTTCTTAATGTTTTCAAAGTACTTACGTATTACTATTTTTATTGGTATGAGAGGCTTAGAAACCACAAAAATTTAAAAATGCATATTATGAGGCTCTGGGGGTGTAGCTCTGTGGCAAAGTTCTTGCCTAGCATGGATGAGGCCCTGGGTCCCATCCACAGCACAGCAAAATACAACATTGTGTAATGCAGACTGCAGCTACAAACAGCGACCTCACTTAACACGACCTTAGCATCTCAAGTGAAACATCCTGGTTAACACTGCCATCTTCGCTAAGGTTGCACTGAGCTCTTACTGGGCAGGGCTTTAGGAGTCAGCACCATGACTGGGGACAGAAACTGAAATCAAGAATGGCAAGACTCAGCTGGGCAATGTGAAGTATGTCTTGGATCCTAGCACTTGGGAAGCAGAACTAGGAGGATCTCTGAGCTTGAAGCCAGCCTGGTCTATAGAGTGAGTTCTAGAACAGCTAGGGCTACACACACACACACACACACACACACACACACACACACACACACACACACACACACACACAATTGTCAAAAAGGAGGAGGAAGAGAAGAAAGTACTGCCAGATTGCCCCTCTTGACAGCCTCTTCCCAAGCCAAAAGCAGAGCAGGAACTCAGGCAGACCTGCCTGGACTTCCCCTGCTGTTAAGAAGGCAATGACCACAAAAGGAGTGACGTCTCTATGCAAGTGGCAGCAGCAGCATGTGTACATGTCACATCCTGGGCCTCAACCTGGGGTGACTTCCCAGCAGAAGGACATACTTCCTGGGAAGATCAGACCTGGCTCTACCCTGCTTCTCTGTCCCCATCACTTTCTGAGTAGGGGAGGGGCCTGAGTCACAGTGAAACTACTACTAAAAGCGCACTGAAAACTGAAAAACAAAAATAAAACCAAAAAACTTATATTTAAACTGAGCCTACTAGTCTGCCTGCTAAAGGCATGACAAAGCTTGGAACAAGAACAATGCTTAGTTCGAAAAGACAGGAAGCAAGCAGAAGGTGAAGCCATATCTATAATATCAAGTATCACAGCCTGGAAGGCTCCTTCACTTTGCTTAGTCCATCAACTTAGGAGACAGAGGGCCCTCCTTTGTCTTGTATGCTACTACACTCTACTGCTGAGCTTATCCATCACCCAAACTAAAACTTTTTACTGCAAATACTGTGCCAACAGAAATACTAACAAGACCTAATAAAGTTGATTATAAAGATTTCCACACCAACAAACCAAGTTCCTTTCAAAGACAAAATAATCTACTATGATCTTCTGGATATTAGCTTAGATGTATTTAATTTGCTATACAGACAGTGTATTTTGCTCTTCAGGATCAATATTGTATATTATCTATATAGAATCCCTGTTGCTATTCTTTTTAAAAAGAATTTATTTATTTTGTATAGTGTTCTGCCTGCATGTATGCCTACTAACCAGAAGAGGGCACCAGATCTTACTACAGATGGTTGTGAGCCACCATGTGGCTGCTGGGCCTCTGGAAGAGCAGTCAGTGCTCTTAACTACTGAGCCATCTCTCCAGCCCCTCTGTTCCTCTTATTGCACCTAGGAATGCCTCAGCTAAGCATGAATTCTACTTCTTCCCTCCTTACAGCAAACTTTGGCCTTGGGCTACAGATCTGACTAAAAATAAATTAATATTTGAGGTATAAGATGCTGGGGAATACTTTAGAGGTGATGGACCTCAGGTTTCACTCCTTTGCTTTTCTGTTTGGCAGGTTCATGGGAGCCAGGCTGACCTCTATCTCTTTATCCTATCCCTTCAGTTTACCAAGCACAGTCCTGTATCCTCACGTTCTGTCTCAATGGTGACATATTACATACATGCACACATACACCAAGAAGTGACAAAGGAAATAAATATTTTTTCAATAACTCTAAAAGGCATTGGTCAGTGTATTACAGAAAATATGACTTTAACAAGTGTGATTATGCCAACATAGCTGTAAACATCTCATTTTCTATAAAATAGTATAGAAAACTAATAAAAAGAAATGTGGTTACTAAATTTTACTTAAAGCTTTTCTGGGTATATATTTTTGGGTTTGTTGTTGTTTGGAGACAGGTCTCACTCTGTAGCTCTGGCTCTCCTGGAACTCACTTTGTAGACCAGGCTGGCCTTGATCACACAGAAATCTACAAGCCTCTGCCCCCTGAGTGCTTTGATTAAAGGTGGGTACATATTTGTGAAAAGATTACCTTTACTTCATTAACAGCCCTAAAAAAACTAGTGTCTTTAATCTAAAAAAAGAAAAAAAAATTACAAAGAACATCGGGCAAGGTGATGTACCGCTTTAGTCCTAGCAATCAGGAAGCAGAGGCAGAGGATCTCTGTGAGTAGAAGGCTAACCTGGTCTACAGAGCCAGTTTGGGGACATCCAGGGCTACAGAGAAAGACAACAACAAAACCTAAAATTAAAAAAAAAAAAAAAAAAATCAGAGTTGAGTTTAAAGGCCTAAAGAAACATTGTATCAAATCAAAATAAGGTGCAGGCAGTGTTTTTTAGTGCCCTATTTTATGTTGTTTTTTGTTTGAGACAAAGTCTCTAGTGGCGCAGGCTATTCTCAAAATTGCTGTGTAGCAAGGCATGCTGGATTTAAAGGCTGTGCTACTACATCTGCTTTTATGAAGTGCTTAGGATGTACACCCAGGGCTTCATGCATGCTAGGCAAGCACTCTAGTAACTGAGCTCCATCCTCAGGCCTAGTGCCTTATTTTATATCAGCAGTACTTTTAACTAAAATGAATCAACACTTTCAGATGGGATCACTAAGGTCCTGTCAGAAATCCAAGCAATCAGAGCTGGGCATATTGTTCAGCAGTTAAGAGCACACACTGTTCTTACAGAGGGCCTGAGTTCGGTTACCAGCACCCATGTCTGAAATCTCACAATCCCCTATATCTCCAGTTCCAGGGATCTGAATCCTGTGGACTCCACCGGCATCTTATTCATCCAATCATATACATACATAGTTTTTATAAATAAAATAATTCTTTTTTAAAAATCCAAAGAGATGAACCTTTTACCTTTGAACCAATAGGACCCTTCCACTAAAGAGTATTGTAGCTCAGAGTGAGAGCTAAAATGAGACCAATTTACCAGGGCTTTTGATTTTTTACAAGTTACAAAATAGTAAATGATAGCTGACCTACAGTCTGCAAAATCACAAAGCCTTGGTTTTCAGATTGGAAATAGGCTTGGGCTAGGGACATGGCTCAATGGGTAAGTGTGTTTGCTGCACAATCATGAGGATCTGAGTTAGAATCCTCACCATCCATGTAAAAGGTGAGTATGCCTACACATGCCTGGAGCTCCAGGGCTGGGGCCTGAGACAGGTGGGCTGCAGGAGCTTGCTGGCAGTCTAGCCAAGGTTCAGTAAGAGAACTTACCTTAAGGGAGTAGGTAAAGAGATTGGGGAAGATACCTAACTTTTGGGCTCACACACACAAACACACACACCTACATACACACGGGGGGGGGGGGGGGGGGGGGGAGGGAGGGAGGGAGAGAGAGAGAGAGAGAGAGAGAGAGAGAGAGAGAGAGAGAGAGAGAGAGAGAGAGAGATGAATTTTAAAAGTAAAGCTTAGCCAGTACATACACTATCCTCCCCCTCATTCACAGACTTTGATATTCATTTTCAAATACTAGACCCAATTCACAATAGCCTCATATAAGTATGCTGCTGGCACTGGAGTCTTTCTTTCGACTGTGGCATTGGCATTTGGCCTCTTCTTCCATTCCCAGTAGAGTATGATGCTGGACCTACAGCTAACACTAGATGATGTGGCCCCAAACACTGAGAGTCTCTAGTGCTCAAGAGCCACGGGGCTTTTTAAAAAAATTAAAATTCATTGCTTGCTGCCAACCTAATGTCTTTTAGGTTGTGTCTTTTAGGCCACAGACTGATTTGCAATGCATATTTAAGCCTTTAAAATAAGGTGGCAACTTAAAATGATAATTGAGCCAAAACAATGTAAGATTGAACAAAATTAATGTGGAGATGGGAAAATAAAGCTTAAAAATTCTCTAAGTACCACCATTTCATCTGTTTCTTTTAAAGTACCCATAAGGCCCTTTGAAGCATATTACTGGAAATGTGCAAGGAAAAATTAATAGCTGAATTGTTCAATACACTTCTATTACATCAACTATTAATTAATAAAACAAAAACCACAACCTGAAAACTCATATTAGTTGGTAGCCTCAAAATTCTCTTCCAAAACATCCTTTACAAGTTTCTAGCAAAAATTACAATTAAAAATTTTAGTTGGTTATACTTTACTAAATATCTTTCCATTTTTAAAAACTGAACCCATAGTAAAGATAGTGTTCATTATCCTAATGCAACGAGCACACAAATGTAAACATCTTAGTGTTCACTATTAACACACAGAATATCAACTATAAACACTGATTAAAAATATGCACTGGGCATGGTAATACATGATTCTGATCCCAGCTCTCAGAAGGCTGGTGTAGGAGGATTTTGAGTTCATGACCAGTCTGGGATACTTAATGAAAGTTGCCTCAAAATTCCAAAAATAAAAACATTCATATATAGGAAGTTGAAGAGATGTCTCAGCAGTTAAGAGTACTTACTGCTCTTGCAGAGGTCATGTGTTCAGTTCCCAGGCCCTAAACTAGGAGGCTCACAACTGCTTGAAACAGGCCATCTAACATCCTGTTCTAGTCTCCATGAGCACCTGCACACACATGGCACATAAATTCACGCAAGCTCACACAAACACACATAACTAATAATCACAAATACACATACACACATACATATATTCTGGAAGGTGGTGGTGAATGCTTTAATCCCAGCACTCAGGAGGCAGAGGCAGAGGCAGGTGGGTCTCTGTGAGTTTGAGACCATCCTCATCTACAGAGCAAGTTCCAGGACAGCTAAGGCGACACAGAGAAACTGTCTTGAAAAAGAAAAAAAATATATATGCAACCTATAACCATTTGCCCATATAATGGCAATGGCAGATTATGACTCACTGATCAAAGTAACCTACAAATACACAGCAGATAATAAGGGAGGAAATAGTTTTCTTCAGATAGAATTCCAACCAACAAATATAGAAAGCAGAGACGAACTGGAGAGATGGTTCTGTGATCAAGAGCACTGGTTACTCTTTCAAAAGATCTGGGTTTAGTTCCCAGCACCATTTGAGCTCACAACTCTAATTTCAAGGATCCAATGCCCTTTTCTGGGATCTTAAGTCAACTTCACACTCATACACACACACACACAAATAAAATAAAATAAAAATCAATCTTTAAAAAACAGAAGCAAAACCTGGCACCACTTTAATAAAGCCACTATATCACCGTTACCAATAGTGGGACAAGCTTACAGAATGCAACTTTGGAGACCCAGAACAAGTAAATAAAATGTGGGTTATTAAATCAGTCCTTGAACCAGACACTATGTGCACAGCATATGGACATGTTACAAAGGACATTATTGGAACAACTGGTAAAACTGGCATAAAGTTTGCAGACCATATTAAATCACTCCACAAGTGTTCTCATTTTTAGATGAACATTTAAGTTTTTATGAGTAATGAATATCATGTCTGCAGCTTATTTCCAAATGGTTCAGGAAACACCCACATATAATCAGATAATGTAATTATAGCATAACTATATAACATTTGGGGAATCTGAGTGATAAGTAAGTGCATGTGAATTTCTTATACTATTGCAACTTTTTCTAAGTATGAATTACTTCAAAATAAACTTTAAGTAATTAAAAATCAGAAAAGATGTGTAAAGACCATATTGTCTCGGTACGCGGTAGGTAGAACTGTGGCCTAGTTACTCGGGTGATTGTCTCGGTACGCGGTAGGTAGAACTGTGGCCTAGTTACTCGGGTGATTGTTTCTTTCTTGATTGTTCTTGTGCCCTCCTTTTCCTCTGTGATCCTCTCATTCTAGCATGGCACTTGCTGTGCAGTCTCGGTAATCCCTGTGCCTCATCCTCCTGGTGCTGGGCTTACAGGAGCGAGACACCGTGCTTGACTTACTAAGCATCTTGGGGTACCACAAGCATCTTTATTTCATTCACCTTACTTATGAATAAAACAGGTACATAGAGAAGCTCCAAGCATGTGGCAAGCTGATGTTGGAATGGAAAGAAGGACGATCTGTTTTTTAAATTGACAGTGCAATGTTAAGATGTGACACAGCTGGACACAGCAGGTGTCAGTTTACCTTGCTCTGTTGTAAATCACTGGCTCGTTTTCTTCCTGAACAGTTGTCAGCATGTCCAAGTCATGGAAAATTTTCTGCATATAGTCCAAATATTTATATCCTGAAGCTCTTTCTACGATGGCTGCCAGCAGGGTATAGCCAAATGTTGAATACAAAAACTGACTACCTTGAGACATCATTGCACAGAGAGAAGGGAAGAAAATGATTATTATTTAAACATGCAAAATATATTCCTATTGAAAACAGCCATACTTTTAAAGCTATAACATCTTACTTCAACATCTAAAAATAGGTTACAGATGATGTACCAACACACTGAGTTAACTTTGTAATGTCCATGCTTAATCGGGCTGCTCCAGGACACGGGAATAAAATAATAATCAACACAAGAACTTCAAAGTTGTATGAATCTGCTCTTTTGTCTAAAGATGAAATAAGCAAATATATCCCACATCAAAACAAAACCAACTCCTTCAAACCAGAGAACAAATAGAAGGGGGGAAGAAAAGCAGATTTGATTTCTCCACCAGCGTCTTTTGGGGGTGAATGGAAAGTGCAAAGACTGAACCCCAGACAAGTGGCCCTGAAGTTCCTGGAAAGCAGAGGAATGACACACAGACTCTCTGGCTTTCTTTGTGCAGATAAAAGGTAGAGCAGCTTTTCTTTTACAGTCTGGTCTATTGAAAGGGCAGAGCAGAGTTGCTGGGTATCTGGGGGTATCCATCCTCTAGCGCTTTAGATGCTATTAGGGCTCAGAACTACTTCTGCTGTTAGATTGACCAGAAGTTCTGAACACTAAGAGGAGGATAAACTGAGTCACAGGTTGCCCTTGAATTTAGCTTTACAGGCCATCTGCATAGCCACACAGACCTCGTTGTGAATGGTAGGCTAGTGCTCATCCATTGTATCACACAGCTAGCTAGCACTTAAATAAGTGTGTTTGCCTCAGTACAGCCCACTGTTTAAGGTATAAATAGGTATGTGAGTTTTTAATTAATTTATTTAGATCTGCCTGACTCTGCCTCTTGAGTGCTGGGCTTAAAGGTGTGCACCATCACTGTCCAGCTATGAGTTATTTTAATAAAATGTATGTAAACAAAGTTTCATTACAAATATATGCTTAAATATAAATATATATGCATATGGTTCACTTTGGGTTTTTATTTCTTAAGATTTTATGATCCATACTAATAGAAGCTTTATTTTTAAATACAAAAACCATAATTATATTTTTACTGACCTTCTTTGTTATATAAAATGTTGATTCATAGCAAAATCTTTTATTTATATATATTTTTAAATTATGTGCATGTGGGAATTGAGTGCCTATTGAAAGAGTTTGACTTTCAAGGCCTGAAGAGGGCATGAGAGTCCCAGGATGGAGCTGGAGTTATGGGTAGCTGTGAGCCACCAGATGTGGGTTCTGGGAACTGAGCTCAGGTTCTCTGTGAGAGCGTACCTGCTTGCTATTAACCACTGAACCATCTCTTCACTCCCATAACATGACTTCCAAAGTAAAAATAGTACATCAGTCTATGGTGAATTTAAGAAAAAATTATATAAAAATAAATATAAAAGTAAAGCCAAACATGGTGCTACGTACTTGTAATCTGAGCAGGTGGGAGACTGAAGCAGGGGGGATCACATCTGAGGCCAGCCTGAGCTACACAGTGAGCCACTGTCCCAAAGAAAAATCAATTATTTTTTATAGTTTAGCTTTTAGGAGAAGTAAAGGTGAGTTGATGAACCCTAGCTTCTTAGGAAACAAAGATATCGAACAGGCTGCTGAGCCCCTTACACACTAGCCACATCAAGTATAGCAGCAACATCCTTGCTTCTCCACCGCGACCAGGTTTCATTTGGTAAGCTATTATTCCAACACTCTCCACAGCTCCCAGGAATGTCTTGGTATCGATCAGCCTTCCATGACACTAAAGATATACAGCTGCCTGCCTGGCTGTTAGGGGAGATAGCTCAGCTGGGAAAGCACTTGTAAGACAAGCGAGAGGACCTCAGAAGTTCAATCCTCAGAACCCACATAAAATGGTCAGGGTGATGCATTGCAATCCTAGCTTTAGGAAGGTAGAGACAGGCTGGGGTCAGCCAGGCAGCCTAGTATAGTGAGACAGAAGTCTGGGGCCCTTAGACTGAAGCAACAGCCTAGACTGATTGGTGCTCCAGCCAATGAGATTCTGTCTCAAAAATAAGGTGGGGCTGGCAAGATAGCTGGACAGGTAAAGGTATCTGCTGCCAAGACTGATGCCCTGAGTTCACTCCCTGGGACCCACTTGATGGAAGGAGAACTGACTCCTGGAAGTTGCCCTTTGACCTCCATGCACATCACAATAAACAAAGAAATAAAATGCAATAAACAAAACCAAGGTGAACTCTTCCTGAGGAACGACATCCCAGGTTGTCCTCTGGCCTCCACAGGCATGTGCAACACACACACGCACACGCACACGCACACGCACACGCGCACGCACGCACGCACCCACGCACGCACGCGCGCACGCGCCCAGGCACTGTCATTAGTGGCAGTGGTCAGAATGGCACCACCTTGGGTTTTCTGAAAGCAGCTTTGTTAGGAGAGGGAATTAGCACTCACCAGGTTTAAAGAATAAAGGATCATTTTTGAATAATCTTAGGGATTCAATTGAATTTTCAAATTTTTCTTTCAAATACAATTCGCCTTGTTCAAAATCATTCTTTTTCTTGCCGGGCTTTGAATGCCGGCATCTGGCTTCATTCTCCTGCTCGCCTTTTGCTTTAGGGGAGTCGCTCTTGTCCTGATATTTGCCTCCCTTTTCTTTGGGTTCTTTGTCTTGCTCAGACGCCATCGACCCTTTGATCATCTTCAGGGCTTTGTAAGCTTTCTCTTCTCTCACTTTTTTCATGTCCTTTTCGTAATGGCGAATCCCACTTAAGTGGGAAATCAATAATCGTGTTGTGACAGAAACCTAAAAAACACCATAAGAATTCAATTACAGCCAGCTATGTGGTGCATCCCTTTAATCTCAGCACTCAGGAGGCAGAGGCTGGTGGATCTCTGTGAGTTCGAGGCCAGCCTGTTTTACAAAGCAAGTTCCAGGACAGCCAAGGCTGTTATACAGAAAACCCAAATTTAGTTACAGTGTTAACCTACAAATAATAGAAGACTATCAGACTCAACTCAGAACTGCTGCTGAGAAAATGCCGTGTACAGTCTCTTGATCTAAATTACAGAAATGTAACCAACAGATTATCATCTCAATTGAAAACAAAATCTACGAAACAAAAGCAGAAACCAAATAATTAGATTAGATATTTAAACTAGAATTCCAGTGCAAACCATGTGACATACCAGTGGGAGAACGGACTGGGGGTCACCACTACCTTTTCACCCTCGTATTCTTTTTCTGGGAACTCAGGAACATAGTGCTGCACCGGCAGATCCAGATCCAGCTTTCCCGCTTCCCACAGTTTGGCCAGAGCCACCATGGTAAGGCTTTTGCTGATGCTTGCGATTCTCATAACCGTTTCTGGTTTGCATGGTACTCGGTTCTCCACGTCTGCATAGCCTAAACCTTCAAGGGAGATCAAGCAAAACGTCTGACACTTACATTGTTTCAATTAAAACATTTTTATGAGATATTTAAACTGAACCGGAGGAATGAGAATAGAAATAGAAAGCCTAATGATTCAAGTTTTAGCTGAACTGCAATTTTACCTGACATCCAACAGTTTCCCTTCTGATATTTTCAGATAGTATTAATTTTTATTATCTTAACAATGTAATTACACTCTTTTTATGTTTTCTTTTTTCAGACAGGGTCTTGTTACACAGTCCAGATTTAGCCTTGAACACAAGCTACTCCTGCCTCCATCTGGGAGTATAGGTTTGTGACAGCTATTCTTGGTTGTCAACTTGACCTCATCTGGAATTAACTAAAACACCCCCCCCCCAAAAGAGGGCACATTGTTAGGGGTTCTGCTTAAGTTAAAATGGAAAGATCTTTCTAATCCAGATCTTTGAGGCAGGAAAAAATACCTTTAATTCAGATCTTATCTGAGCCAAGCCTTCTGCTGGAAGCCTATATAAAGATATGGAGGAAGGAAGCGTCCTGTCTCTGCCCCTTGCCCTCACCTTGCTAGCAAGTCCATTTCTTTACTGGCATTAGAGCCTACTTCTTTGGGATTTCAGCATATACTGAAGACCAGCTGAGACATCCAGCCTCGTGGACTGAGCAGCTTCTGGACTCTTGAACTTTCCATTGATGCCCAGCCATTGTTGGAATAGCTGGACTATAATCTGTAAATCATTCTAATAAATACCATACGATACATATATATCTCCCTTTCTCTCTCTCTCTCTCTCTCTCTCTCTCTCTCTCTCTCTCTCTATATATATATATATATATATATATATATATATGTAAAACCTAGATTGAAAAATGAATCTATGAAACAAAAGTAGAAACCAACAAATTCTATTTAAAATATAATTTCAGTATAAACACACACATATATAGAAAGAGAGAAGAAAGAAATTTATTCTATAGGTTCTGTTACTTTAGAGAACCTCAATTAATACAGATTTTGGTACTAGAAGTAGGGTGACAAATGGTGCAGCCAGATCTATATCATCATGCTTGCTATTCCATATTTTAAATATTTTACATTTTAAAGTAAACACCATCATTCCCTCATATTGTAGTCTTCTCCATTTTTGAGTATCTTCACTAAATTCTTTAAGATAGCCATGCACAAAATGAACGTAAAAACATATCAAATTCCCTAGCCACCCATTAAATCCAGCTGCAACCAGAGGAAAACCAATATATTGCTAATTTCCACTGAGCCACACTCCTAACCCTGTTAGTTACGTCTTAAACTTTGCAGTGATGTATAAAACTGCTATTCTACAGATACATTGTCTCTACAATATGTGCCACTTTTTGCAACGCCAACTAAAAAATGTAAGTATTTTATTTCACCAAGTAACAAAATGAGCCACTAAATAATACTTTCTCAACCTACCTTCTGACCATACTTCTTTGCCATCTACGGAAACTCCAACCACTATGCCGGGTGCACCAACCTCATCCTAAGAGAAAAGATTCAAGAGGTTCAAAAGCAACAATGTCTCTATTCACCGGGAGGCGCTCTCAGGCTGGGCTCCTGACCCCGCCCCCTCAGACCCCGCCCCCTCTCTTGCCCCGCCCACCGGGGGCAAGGGTTCAGGTATCCAGCCCTGGCCCGCGAGGGGTACAGAGCTCGCTCTCTAAAGGGGAAGGGGCGGTCCCCTCCGCAGCCGGTGACCTCAGCTCCGACTTGAGCAACCCGGAGAGCGTCAACGCGGCCCGGCGGTGGGGAAACGGGAAATCTTTTTCGGAAGCCGCCACTCCGGCGTCCGCCGGGCCTCGCACCTTGATCCGATGCAGCAGATCGCGGCTGCTCTCGATGGCTCTGGAGAAGCCCCTGGCTGCGGGCGGCGTAGGCGTGTGCAGGCTCCCGGGGCTCAAGGCCTGCTCGTGCGACTGCTCTGCGCCCGCGGCCTCGGGATCCGCGGGGGACTGAGTGGGGACGGCACCCCGCAACCCCAAAACCAGCTTTGCCCCGAGAGCTAGCCCCAGCCCGAGCCCCAAGCCCCCGGCCCAGCCAAGGCCCGGCACGGGCAGGCCGAGTCGCCCGTGCGCCCCGCGCCGTCCTCCGCTCCAGGCTGGACCCCTGGTGGCCGCAGCCCGAGCTGTCACACTTGACAGGAGCCGGTACATGGCGCCTCTGTTGAGTCCGCTGCCTCCCGGCTCGCGCAGGCCCGGCCGGCGGCGGGCGGGACGAAGGGCGGGGCCTTAAGTCCCTACGTGTGAGTGACGAGCTCATCGAGCAGTCTGGTCCTGGTCTCCTTTCTGCCAGTGTCTATGAGTCCTCGCTGGCTCCTCTTCTCCCTTCCTCTCTTTCATGGCTTTGTCCCTTCTTTTATCTTTTTTCTCTCCTCTTTCTTGTCTACTTTCGCTCTTTCTTCCCTCATGCCTCTCTATTATTTCTTTACCACTTTCTCTTACTTTAGTTGTATTTCTTTACCTCTCCTCACTTTATTTTCTCTCTCCCTCTAGCCTCTCCTTCCCTTATTTTCTCCTCCCTACCCTCCTTTCTTTCCTCTCCAAACACAGGTGACATCCTTAGACAAGTTTCCAGTTCAGTGTCCCATCAACACCCTCTTGCCACCGAATGCACACTTTCCTGAGCATGCCCAGCGTGGTTAAAGCATTTGCCATGCAAATTTGAAGAATGGAATTCAAATCCCCAGAATCCAGGTGAAAATGCCCAGTGGACACCTGCCTGTAACCGGCAAGGTCTAGATTTAATTATAAAAATAAAAAACAAACAAACAAAAATCCAGCCTCAATCAATAAGTTAGAAGAGCAATTAAAGGTAAGTCCCAACATAATCTGGAGCTTTCACATGCTCCTCCACGTAAATGCAAATATGAATACACTCATACACCCACACCACACACTCATGAAAATGGAAAAAAAAAAGTGCAGTGTCACTGTATTATAATTCAGTAAGTTTTTATTCCCCATTTCTATAAAAGGCACTATACTAAATAGTAGGTATTACACATGTTTTATTTGGTATTATAAAAACAGCCTGGAATCAGATGTTGAGGAAAAGCTGTAATAAAGCTGAAATATCAAAGAGATAGAGAAATAAACCACAGCCATTTCTCACTCAGCCATCTCCTCAGGCATGTCTCCTCCATCCTCAGCTGATAAAGGAAGTGCCAGGCAAAGATGAACTAGGCCCTCCTCTGTTCAACTTTCCTAGAGCTAGAATTAAAGGTGTGTGCTACCACCACCTCCGTCTGTTAGGCCATGAATTTTCAGATACCCAGACTCATCTCTGTCTCCCAAATGATTGGATTAAAGGCATGGATCACCACTCTCTGGCATGGCTTGGCTGTGGGTCATTCTGTTCTCTTATATTCCAGACTATTTTTTATTAAATATACAGATCTGGAGAAGCCCATATATACACTATTCTGCTTACATATATGCCTACACACCAGAAGAGGGCACCAGAGCTAATTGTTAATGGTTATGAGCCATCAGGTGGTTGCTGGGAATTGAACTCAGGACCTTTGGAAGAACAGACAATGCTCTTAACCTCTAAGCCACCCTTCGAGCCCTGTGACTCTTTTAGGAGAATTTTATGTCTTGACTCGCTTTCCTGCTCAGTCACAAACATGCCAGCAAACACACAGTGCTTATTCTGTACCAGACACAAGTCTGACAAGTTATCCTGTTAAGCATCATAACCACTCTGGAGATTGGCTGTGCTGTCATTGCCGTCAGACACATGAGGAAACTGGAGTAAAGGATTTGTCGAAATCTACAGAGTGGCTAGGTGGTGGCCTAGAAATTTATATTCTCAGTCTTCCTCTTTTGTCAGAAATTTTGAAGTAGGCTTCTCCTAGCAGAGGCATGGGCTTTGGGAAGCTGGGGTTGAGGGACATGTATTGGCTAAGACCTGTGGCTTCCCAGGAGTGCCCTGGAGGCAGCTGTAGCAAGTATAACATGGCCTGGGTTCACTGGGACAGCAAGGCTGCCCTTCCATGCCCTGCAGCATTTGCCAGCTTCTGGGGTTCCTAAATAGTAAAAGTCCTAATGGATGTCTCCTTTGCATCTATTTAGTTTAAAATGCTCCCCCCTTTCCCTCTCACATTGGGGAACAAAATAAGCAGCTCCCACTGGTTATGTGTTAATAAATCATTTTCTATTAACATGGGTTTTGACTTTGCAGCTAAGGATGTGCCTGGTGTGAAGGGCTCAGGCTCCTCCCTTCCCACCTTGCATCTCCCACTTCTTGTCTGCAATTTTTCCTCAGTTCTCTGAAAATAGAAGATAAAATGCTTTCAGCCCTGAGCAGAGTTGTTTTTCTTTCTGGAATGTTCTTTCTTCCTCAATGTTGCTTTCTTCCTGACATGACCTATTGCAGTTCTCAGCCCCAGGTTACATTTCCCTTAACTTTTTGGCTTTGACTTACGATCTCTCTGCCAATGATTTGTGAGTTCCTTCCCAGCTGAGGCTTAGTTTCAGTGACTGGCACATGGTAAACTTCAACGATATTATTGAAAAGTCTGTGTGAGGGTTGTGGGTGATATCTTGACCCAGCTTGAAGACCCAGTTCAATTTCTAGCACTCACATGAGCTGGACTAGATAGTGTGTGCTAGTGTGAGAAATGAGTTTTTTTGTTTTGTTTGTCAAAGGTAATTGGTCCAACAGGGACCCATATTTCATGGACCCTTTCTTCCCACTTGGTATGGATTAGATGCAGTTACCACCTATGTCAGGGGTAAAAGACTGGAGCCATGTCGGCCTTGGTATGTTGTAGCCAGTTTGAGTTCAGGCATGCCCTTTTTGCAAAGTGCATTGCCTAGCCGAGATACTTTTTTCCTTGTTTGTCTTTGTGCGACACTATTTTTTTTTTTTAAGATTTACTTATTTCATGTGGATGAATGTTTTCCCTGCATGTATGTCTGTTCCCCATCTGTACACAATGCTTTCAAAGGCCAGACAAAGGTACTGAATCTCCAGGATTCAGAGTTACAGACAATTGTGAGCTATCATGTGGGTAGTAGGAAGTGAACCCAGGTCCTCTGGAAGACTAGCTGGTACTCTTAGTGCTGAGTTATCTCTCCAGCCTCAACACTGGTGTTTTTATTCTTTGTTTGTCACAATTGTGTTCTAGTGCTAGAAAAGTGGAGACAGGAGGATCCCTGGGGCTCAATGGACAGCCTGTCTCAGGTGAGCTGCTTCAGGCCAATAAGAGATGCTGTCTCAATGGAGGTGGATGGTATTCCTGAGGATGCCACCTGAGGCTGACCTCCAGCCTCCCCATGTACATATGCATGCATGCATGCATGTACACACACACACACACATAAAGAAAACTCCATATGAATGGGTTTTATAGTGCATTTTTTTAAAACTGGGGTGTAGTGTAGTGTATATACATTGTATATTTGATAAAATCAGCCTAAAATATCAGTGAACAGAATCACCCACAGTTAAGATATGAAGGTCAGAGAGTAGTGACCCATACCTTTAATCCCATCACTAGGGATGACCAAGTGGTGACTCATGTCTTTAATCCCATTAACTCAGGAGACTGAGATCTTTCTAGATTTCTGTGAGTTCAAGGTCTAACAGCCAAACAGTAGTAGCCTAACTCTAGGATTATGATAAAGAGTTGAATTAGGGCTGGGACGATATATCAGGCAGGAGAAGGCAGAAATTCTTCATTCTGTAGAAGCGACCGTCAGGCTGCGGACTCTTGAAGATAGCACTTACCCTGAGAAGTCGGCTGGGTGAGAACTTATGTTTCCTCTTTCTGATATTCCAGCTTTCCCCCAATATCTGGCTCCAGATTTTCATCATATGCAAACTAGAGTTTGTACAATAGTGTATCTTAGGTGGTAGCATGCAGGCTTCGCATGCTGGAAGACCTAACTTGATACCCAGCACCACAAAAACTGGGTGTGGTGGCACTTGGGAAGTGAAAGTGGGTGGATAAGAAGATCAAGGTTATTTTTAGATACATAGTGGATCTACACCGCCCCCCAAATGTACTTTTTATAAAATTGCTGCTGTTTAATTCTCTGAAGATTTTCATGGACAATGGAATTCAAGCCAGGAGGGGACTTTAAGTAGCACTAGACCATTTGTATCTTTGGTGAGAAGACCTCACCATTACGAGACTGTTACTGTGCACTGGGTGACTTCCACTCATCAGTTTAACAGCAGGCATCATCTCCTCTCGGTCAGAAAACCAAGGCCAGGAAGTCAAATGGAGAAATCAGAATCCAGCTGGTCTCCTTGTCCAGCTCCTCTGAGAACCTGCAAAAAGACCAAGCAAGTGAGTCTATGTTGTGTATCAAGATTTACACTTGGAGGGCTAGTGAAATTCTTCAGAGGATGGAGATGCCTGGTAACCACATGTCTGGACCGACACAGTCAAAGGAGAGAACTTACTCTGGCAAGTTGTCCTTTGACCTCTACCTACTTAGGAACAATTCTGAAAGTCCTACAACCTGTGGGTCACCATGCCAACAAAGGTTCTCTCATTGACCAAACTCTAGTCAGACTCAGACTTTTCCAGTCTACCTGGTCTCATTCTCAGCCCTCAAACACTTGAACAAACACATTTTCTCACAGCTCAAGGCTGAATTGACACTGTTTTTCTTCAAAATACCTGGCTGAGAAAACTCAGTTTCCAAAAGGTTATTGGATTGTTCCAGGCACCCCTGAAATAGAGTTCCTATCTTCCTGTCTCCCAGTCTTGAGGGGGAGTACAAGCCTCACCTAATAAGGCAAAAGTACCAGTTAGCAAACTGGATGGAATTCACACGGAGCAAAATCCTTCTGCTTCTAACAGTTTCCCAGGCTCCTGACCCAGTCCACCCACTCTCTCTTCTCCCACCCCATTACCTCTGCCCACGTCCCTCAGAGCTCAGCTCTTACTCTGCTCTAGGCAGCTATAGAATACAGTGTATCTTGGTCCCTTATCTGGTTTCCAGCTGTGTCTGCCTTTGCCACACACATCAATCTAATCAGGCCTGTTGAAAATGTGGCCCTTGAGAAATAGATCCTTATTTTCAAAGAAAGATCTTCTTGTGTGCATTCATTTTGCAGTTCACAGAGCTGTGCATTTAAGATTTATGAGATTTTCATGTTTGCATTTTAATCTTTATTGTAAAAGCTTATAAAAAAAAATCCTGGAAAATCCTGATGAAGGATAAAATTTAGGAGTTGCAAGCAGACAATGCTGCATTCCCTGACATGTGTGTGGTGACAGACACACAAAAACGCATGATGCCTGGGAACACAGAGGGACACAAATTTGGTATGATTACAGTTGCTAATATTACAGACTTTTCTTTTTAAAAAAAGACTCTATCTGTGGTCTGGGGAGATCAGTTGGTACAGTGCTTGCCTGGTGTTCTGGGTTCCATCCCAAGCAGCACATAAACTAGGTGTGGTGGCACATACCTAGAATTCCAACACTTGGAAGGTGGAGGCTGGAAGATCAGAAGTTTGCATTTTCTATTTCCATCTATGAAGTCATGGATCACATCCTTTTAAAAGTATCCTTTCTTTCACCCACCTTCCTTCTTTATTATTATTTGTTTATGCTCATATATATAAAGATAAAACTTGAAGTTGTTATAGATATTTCTTCCTATTCTGTTGCTGGGGCATGACTGTTCCTTCACAAGGGGGAAAAACAGCACAACAGCACATTGGTTTGTTTAAGAACCCAGTGCAGAATTCAAGCAGCAGAATCCAACATAGCAGATCCAGTTCCAAACTGAGGAAAAAGGAGCAAAGATTCACTGCAAATTAACAAACTATGGTTCTTTTCAAAATGTTTGCATTTTGCAACTATAGTTACATGATGTCTCCTTCAGGCTATTTTAGGTCTCTCTCTCTCTGTGTATATTATATATATCAAGACACTTTTTAAAAACAAATATGGAGCACTTCATGAATTTAAGTGTCATCCTTGCACAGGGCTATAATAATCTTCATCCTTGCATAGGGCCATGCTAATGTTCCAATTTTAATATATATGCTGCCCAAAGCAAGCACAGCTTTTTGCTTTTCAACAAGCAGTAGTATGGCTATAACACAGTTCACTTATGCACTTACTGGACTGGATTATTAGTTTCAACCCTTGCACATGAAGCTGCTACAAACACTTAAAACTTCTAGTCTAAACGCAGGATTTCATTTCTCTCAGAAATTATAGCTGGAAGTGGGATGGCAGAGTCAAGTCTGTATTTAGTTGTGCTCCAAAGGGTGGCATTTCTCCTGCCCACCAGCATTGCATGATAGTTTCAATTCCTCTGTGTAGCTGCCAACATGGCTTACTGTTGACAGCCACCCCAGCAGGTAGGAACTGGATCTTACTGAGGTTCTGCTTTGCATTTCCTCTGAGAGCTGATGCTGTTAAATTCAGTAGCTATTTACACATCTTTTCCTTGACTGTAAGTGTTCTTTTTAAAAAGTAAGACATTCTTTATGCATAGAAATATAGTTTACACATGAAATAAAACTATAGTAAAATGATTTGATATAGTTCCAAAAGAAGAAGAAGGGAAGGGTTCTGAGGTTAGGAAAAACCCTCCCCCACACAAAAGATTACTTTTTCTAAGTGGGTCAATGCAAAAATATATTCAGTGGTTAGTCATGTTTAATTCTTATTGCACTGAGGGTCAGTAGAATCATGACAGAATGCCAGGTAGCAGTGGTGATACACATCTTTAATCCCAGTACTCCAGAGGCAGAGGCAGGCAGATCTCTGAGTTTGAGGCCAGCCTAGTCTACAGAGTGTGTTCCAGAACAGCTGGGGTACACAGAGAAAGCCTGTCTCAAAAAAACAAATGATGAAAAGAACCATTATGGATTCAAGTTTCTAAGTATTGAAGTAGCACATACATCTTTTGTGGAATGATGTCCACTTGAATCTTCTCTTATTTTGTTAAAAAATATTTTATTTTACGTGTATGTGTGTACCTAAGTATATGGGGACCAGAAGAGGCATCAAATCCCCTAGAACTGTAGTTACAAGTAATTGTGCTCTTCTTGATGTGGGAACCAAACCTTGGGTCCTCTGTAAGAACAGAAAGTATTCTTAACCACTAAGCCATCTCTCCAATCCCCCGGGTTTTGTTTTGTTTGATTGTTGCTTTATTACTTAGTTATTTATTGAGATAGGATCATGTTATATGGCTCAGGCTGGCCTGGAATTCACTAAGTACTCCAGCTTGTCCTCAAACTCCTGATCCTCTTGCCTGAGTACCCCAAGTGCTGAGATTGCAAGTATAAGGCATCACAACTAGGTCTTCTGCCTAGTTCTATTATACTTTAAATATTAACTTTATTTTACCTTATGAGTGTTTCACCCATATGTATGTATGTATGTGTACTATGTGTGTGCCTAGTTAGAAGAGGTCAGATTCTATGGAACTGGAGTTACAGATGGTTGTGAGCTACCATGTCGACCCTGGAAATTGAATCTGGGTCCTCTGTAGGAGATGCAAGTGCTGTGAACCACAATGCCATCTTTCTATAAAATGAAGAGGTGAATAGTAGGTTGCAATTAGATTAGGGACTAGTGTGGGAGAATAGTGTGGGAGAAGGGGATAAAGGTGAAGCATTTATGTAATTATCAATAAAAATTCAGGAGTCAGATATTAGGGTAAGAACCAGATTGATCAGAGAAATGGAAGAGAAGTGACCAATGACTTCCCCCTCCTTCTTCCTCAATCCAAAAGGGCCAAGAGTCTTCCTAAATTTCTAAACTCCTCCCTACTACTTCCCGTGCCTCTCTATATATCCTCATTCCTACAAAACCTCTATGGATAATTTTGTCAGCTAGTAGGTAGCTCTGCCCTCTGATTTAAAGTAAACATTATTGGCAGTCTCAGGAATGTCAGAGTGTGATAAAAATATCTCACATTTCCCCCTTAAAGGGCCAATTTTAACTCTAACACAGTAAAAATATATACAATAAGAATAATTATCAGGTAAGAATTGTATTCACAATATTCAGTCCATTTGTGTTTGGCAAATTCCGAGGAAATACTCCATTATCTATCCTATCTTAGTGAGTACACAGTTTTGTACCTAATTCACTTTCTATCCTGACTTGCATTACCAATCCAAAACTATGTTTTTAGACCTCAAAACATTTCTTAGATAAATAATTTAAGCTTTTATGTCTCTCAACCTTATACACTTTATACCTTTTTGTGAATTCCTTTTCTGAATTTGGTAGTAATGCAAATGATAGCTATAACTATCTTATCTTTAACTTCATGAGAGACCTGAGAAGGATATAATAATACTACCTGAGTAAACAGGAAATATAGAGCAAACAATTACCAAAGCTATAGGAAGAACAGAGATATCTGGACAGGTTCCTCTGCAATATTGGGGCACCCATTTTCAGCCTACAGGCCGACTGTTGTGAAGCAGAAATCTCAGAGGACTTCCCTAAGTCCTGACCTTGGCAAAGGCTTGCAGTTGCCTTCTTTTGTGTCCTACTTGTATAGTTTATACAGTCAGCGCTGTGGCAGGGGCATTTTCCCCCAGTGGCTGACTTTGCCATAATGAAAGCAAACTCCATATGGGGGGGGGTTCTTAAACGCCCATCATCTTTTATTGAAGTAAATTGGTACTGCCATGTCTCACAGTCATGAAAAGCCTAATGTTATGAGAACATCTTAAATGTCTTATTCTGTAGGTCTCTGAAGTGTTTGAAGACTATCTGTCTATCTAAAATATATCTGTTTGATTTTGAAAACATACCTAACATGGCCACAAATTTGATTGTTATAGATGACTAACTTCTAACCTACATTTATTAATTAACTTGAACAGTTTATAATAATAGATTTTAAGGACTAGAACTTTATATTACATTTTTAAATGATCTGCATAGATCATACCTTACACATACCTTAAACAGTAGTAGAAACATATATACAGTATATTAAAACAAAAATAACCTTAAATTTGTATCAATGTGTTGAGAGCAATCCATGTGAGTTTATTTAATGGGAAATTAGAATTTATTAAGATATAAATTGGGGAAATGCACTCACAAATACAGAACCAAGTAAATAGCAGAAGTGGCCCTCTGTTCTGCCTGGTAGATCATGCACCTTACCATCCAACATCTGATCATTCCAAGTAGGACGTGACCACTCTTCTTTTAAGAGGTCACATATGCCAGCAAAGAACCACCACCTCTTTCAGGCCAGGTAGCCCAAGGTCATGCAGAGCAAATACCGCTATACCTATATAAAGAAATACCTTAAACAGGAATGGAAACATGTTTACAGTACAACAAAAATAACCTTAAATTTGTATAAGTACGTAAAAATCCCTACCAATGTAAACTATTTAAGACAAGTAGCTACATTTTTAGTTTAAAAGTAGATTCAATAACCTACCCTTTTATCTTAACATTCCAATATCCTCCTTTTTCTTTTCAGAATAAGATCCCTAAATCTAATCTCCTTTGTTTAATTTTCTCCATGACCAATAACCACTTGCAACCAACCCTCTAAAAGATGGTAATCTTCTGTAATCCATAAAAATTCATCCATTCAATCTCTTGGGAATGTGGACATTGTGTTGTTAAAACTACTTCTTGTTGTCTGGGGGTGACAGCATTTTTAGGGGCCCTGGAAAATTGAGATAATGGTCTTAGGTGAGCTAGCTGTTATCCAGTCTCCATGTGGTAGGAAAGTACAGGGCTTATCTGAAGTCCTGACTGGAATAGTAGATGAGGCTGGACTATCTCAGCTAATTGCCTAAAATTGTCCTGGCAGTTTGTAGTCCATAGCTGATCTTTGGGTGGTGCTTGTCACCTTAATGGCTTTACTATGGAATCATCATTGTGGGGCCCCATCATCCTCTTGAATATTTCAAAGATCACTGGTAGGAATGGTGATAGTTTACTGCAGAAAACTTTTACATGTCACATGCAGCAGACCTCAGAGATGTTAAAGGATCAGAACTTATTAAATACAACCAGGGTATATGAGCTTACTTCCTAGTTAACTGACTCAGATTTAAGCCAAAAATCATGTATAGGAGGCAAAATAAAGCCTATTTCTAGCATTAGTTAGTATTCAACATGACCATTAGTATCATGACAGAAAGCATATATATATATGTATATATATATATATATAAATCTTATAAATTTTAAGATAATATTTATATCTTAAGAAAAATTTTACAGAGTCAAAATAAAACCAAGAGATTATGAGATTAGTGACAATAGAATAGTCTTTTAATTTTGCTTTTTCTTCTGACCCATACCAGGTAGCTCTTATGACATGAGACAGAGAATTTGCATTTCATTCAACAAGTATGCTTGGGTCTAGAGAAGGAGAGAGCCACATTCCAACTCCAAAGCCAACTTTAATTTTAAATTGAACTGGGACTGCAAAAAGACCCTTTGCCTTATATGTCTGCAGAGAACAGCAGAAACAAATATTTGGGAAACTTTATGAAATTTTATTCTGTTAGAAGTATACTACATCATTAGGCCAGTTTACTCCTTTTCTTGGTACATTTTCTCTGTGTGATTTATCCTTTTTTCCTTTGTCAAGTGGTCTTTAGATTCCTTTAGAAAGACAAACACAAAACCCTGCCCCAATCCTAACTGTGGGAAATTTACATTTTTGTTAGGTTATATTCAATCAAATGAAAGGCATTTATTAGTCTTAGAAATTAGTTTAAATGGTCAGGCTGTTTGATGAATTATTGCCTCTTCTAATCAAGAGGTCTCTTCTGTTCAAATCTAATCTTTATCTATTTTGATGATATCCACAGCTTTTTTTCTTCTATGAGAAACAAAACCAAAACCTCTTCCCCAATGTAACACATATCCTGGTTTTCATTCTGAAGTCAACACATCTTTAAAATATACAGGCTGATTTAATTCAGTTTTTTTGTAATGTCTCCCCGCAGCTATTGTTCTTAAAAACATTAAAGTTAATAAAGCATTGTGTAATCTATCTCTGGGGGATCTTTATTACCCCTTTCTGTTTATTAAGCATATCTTTTAAAGTTCTATAGCAGTTTGTCCTGTAGGATTTTGTGATATACCTGTAATATGCTTTCTGATGTAATATGCAAAAAGCTGTTTCATTTTACTAGAGACATATGCTGGAGCATTGTCAGTCTTAATTTGCACAGGTATTCCCATAATGGCCATAATTTCTAATAAATGTTTAATTACAGAATCAGCCTTTTCAGAACTTAAAGTTAGTTGTCCATTGACATCCTGAATAGATATCCATGGTGTGGTACATATATTTTAGTTTTCCAATTTTAGCACCATTTATTTGTATTTTTAGCTTTGGTCTCTGATTATTTATAGTAGTTTGCCAAAGTACTTGTTTTATGGTCTCTCCTGAAATTTTTGATTTATCTAATAAAGATGCTATGTCATCCAGAAGAATATGGCTTTTAATAAAAGGCATTAAACCTTTAATTGCTTTGTGGAGGGGTTTCCCCAATGCTGACAAGGATAATTGAACCAAATTTGACATGGGAGTCTGCAAGAGGCCCCCGAAGGTGTTTCTCAATGGCAAAAGGTTACCTTGCCTGTCTCTTGTTGATCTGCATTCATTAGTCCAATGCCAGCCTTTGCTTTACCTTCTGTATATTTTCTAGAAGACTGGGCAGGGGCCTTCTGTTTGGATTATCTCTAGAAAAAACATTGTTCCTAGAAATGCCTTGCCTACAATCTTTTTTCAGATGACCTGGTTTACTACAATTAAAACATCTAACCTTTTGATTAAAAAAGATTGGAAATAACTTACCTTAATCCAAGTATCATTTTATAAGTGTGAGATCCAATATCAGCTGCATTTCTAATCCATCCATCTCTCAGTGCTGATCTTGCTTTTAGAGGCCCAGTCATCCTTTTGTCCTCTGAATTAGCATTTTCAAAAGCGAAAGATTCAATTAATATTTGTCTAGCTACTGGGTCTGGATCTTATATCATTCTATTTACAGCTGGAGTCAATCTCTGTAAAAAAAATAGTTAAGGCTTCTTTTGGGTCTTGTATAATTTTACTAAATGACTCAATCCTCCTTTCTGTTGCAAGCATTCAAAGCTTCTACATGGCACAGGGCTAAAGTATGATGATCAAGTCTAAACTGTCTTTGTAATTTAGCATACAGAGCTTCACCAAGAAGCTGGTCTTGGGAAATTTCCATACCTCTAGCTCTACTTCATTGTCCTATGACCTTAGCTTCCTCTCTCTACCATGTTTTCCATCGTAACTGAGGACCAGCTGTGGTGATACTTTGTTTGTGTTCTGACAAAGTTTTCCTGAAGATCAGAGGGTGGGGATAGCCATTAGTTAACCATAGAGAGAGGGAGGTCTTTACAGACAGGAGACAGAAAGTGATATGGATGGACAGAGAGAGAAATATAAGGTGAGTGCAGACAAGAGCACAGCCCTTTTTAGTCTGAGGGGTTATAGCAGTAACGATGTCTAGCTCCTTTATTTCTCTGATCTTTCAGCATTTACCCTGATATCTGACTCCGGGTGTAAGAATTCCTGGCATGTAGCAGCTACATTGTAAATGTACTAGTCTGATAACCCAGCATGGTGCTGGCAGAACCAGCCTTGTATGGAGGGCATGCCCTAGGCATGGCTATGAAAATCTGTGCCCACCCGTTCTTACTCTCTTATAAGGAGACTCAACAGGAAAATCATTCTCTTTTCTCTTCCCCTTCCCTTCCCTTGTACCCGCCCAACAACTTCCCAAATAAACTCTAGTGTGGCAGCTGGTAGTGTGTCTGTTCTCACATGTGAAACCAACTGTGGGTTTTTATTATTAAGACCAATTCTGTTCTGAGTTACCCATGAATTTAACATCTGCTTCACAAAAGGTGAATGCATACCATATAAAACCACTGCCTCCTTAAATGTCTTTAAATATAACATTTCTATGAGGTCCAAGTTAACTTTTAAATAGCCTTGGGGATACATACATCTGGTGGCCATTCTTGTCTGATAACTGGATAAATTAAGGTTGGTTTTCTAATAACTGCTCCCCTTCAGTTCAGTAGGTTCTGCTCTAAATGGTCTCTGTGTGAATATTTTTGTTAGTTTCATTAGTAGGTCTAAGGATTGCATCTTATAAGTCAATTTTTAATATTTGGCATAGATACCAAAGCACTTTTTAAAGGATGGAACATGAATTACCAAACTGATAATGATTATAATGGACATTATGTCCCCCCCAGCTAAGTTGATTATCCCTTCATTAATTTTATGTGGAACCACACAGAGACCTAACCCCTGCACTCTAATATTGGTCTTCATTCTTAATGAGGGTAAAAATTTAAAAAAGAATAACTCCCCCTTTAAGAATTCCCAGATGTCTCACCAGATCTGCTGATGACAACAGCAGAGTGTGTGGCTGGTTGTCACTGCACTGCACAGCTGGGCAGAGAACACGGGCAGTGCAGGGCCTGGCCAAGAATAACTGCAGCTGCTCACACGTAGCTGGGGGCTGAGTGTGTAGTGGTGGTAGCAGAGAAGGTCCAAACTGCATTCAGGGGAAGCCTGCAACCATGAGGAGAGGGAGTGAGCCATCTGCAACACGGACATGAGGAGGAAGCCCATAAGACAGAAAGCAAGGGCCTGGAGCAGCCTGAAGGACAAAACCAGACAGGGCTGGTAGCTAACTCTGGCAGCATTTGGGGCCAGGGATGGGCAGCAGCTGGAGGCTGCTATTGAGAGACTGCAATGGAAAAACCCCAGACCCTTGCAGAGGACCTGAGGGAAGGGTGAGGAAGCCAGCCATTTCGGTGATTCCAGCTACAAAGCCAGAGAGGAACAGTTGCCTCATGATTCCTTGACCCACACACTGGGCACCAAATAAAGCATTATCTAATTATTCTTTATCAATAAAAACCCAGGGGTTAGATACCAGGGTAAGAACTGGATTGACCAAAGAAACAACAAAGAAGCAACCAGTGATCTCCTTGCTCTTTCCTTCTTGAATCCAGAAAGAAGCAAGAACCTTTCTAAAGCCCTCCCCTGTATGTCCTCGGTCTTCCAAAGCCTCTCTGGCTAGTTCTGGCCCATTAATAGCTACCTCCACCCTCTGATCTAAAGTAAACTCTATTGTCAGTCTCTGGAGTGTCCAAGTGTGGTCAAAATATCCTACAACAGAAGGGTGCAGAGTGTAGCTTAAAAGACTGATCTGAATGATCCTGTGGTGATAGCCCATCCATCTTGGCTGTGGAGTGGGATACATGCTCTATATGTCATTAATTGTCATAGGAACACACATACACAAAGAATAAGAGAAAAACCAGGGCAACCTGAATTACACTGATCGATTATATTTATGTTACTGTCTTATCCATGGTATTTTACTGTAGTTTTTCAGAATGTTACCAATGCAGGAATTAGTCCTTTAGAAAAGTTATGGGATCCCTAAGTAATAATTTATATTACTTACCAAGGCATGCGGATATACAATTATTTCTAAATAAGGTTAAGTTATAAACAATGCAATTAGAAAACAAACTCCTATTAGCCTCATAATGTGTATCTTTGTAAGGCTGCTATACAACTTTCAAAGTTCAGCTCAGATCTTGTCTCCTGCACAGACTTTACCGATTGGAATCAGCACCATTGTTATCTTTTCTAGCTTGATTGCATGTCTCCGACTTTGTGCCGGCTGTTCTGATTTAGATGGCAATCCACTGAAGGCACAGCTTTGCTCCGCACCTCCTCCCATCTAAAGCATAAAGCACAGGATTGCTTTGTTTGGTGGGTCTGAATCTGGATGGTAAGCTTGGTCCTCACCTTGTTCATTTGTAAACTAATTAGTTAATTATGCCTGCATTGCAGGGTTGCTGTGAAGGTTGACTATGCTTCAACAGGAAAAAACAAAAACCAAGTGAGCAGACTAAGTAGCAGGACTATTTATTTCCCTAAAACATCTTTGAAAATAAAAACAAGCTGAAGAGATGGATGAGCAATTAAGACTACATATCCACACTGGGCAGTGGTGACACACACCTTTAAATCTAGCACTTGGGAAGCAGAGGCAGGTGGATCTCTCTAAGTTCAAGGCCAGCCTGGTCTACAGAGCTAGTTCCAGGACAGCTAAGGCTACACAAAGACACCTTGTCTGGGGGAATGTCTGCCTAACTGCTCTCAAAGGGCTCCAAGTTCACTTCCCAGTACCCATACCAGGCAGTGACCAACCTCCTATAACTCCACTTCCAGGGATCTGGCAGCTTCTTCTGGTCTCCGTGGGTATTACATTCACATGCACAAACCCACAACACACAGAAAAAAAGCATTAAAACAAGATGCTAAGTGGCATACTTGTGTAATCCCAGTACTTGGGAGGCTAACAGGGGTATTTCAAATTCAAGGCCAGCCTGGGTTACTGTCCTAATTGGGTTTCTGTTGCTAAGTGGTTAAAAACAAAACAAAACAAACAAACAACAACAACAACAAAAAAAAAACCACTGACTGAAAACAACTTGGGGAGAGAAGGGTTTATTTGACTTACAGGTTGACATTATTGTGGGAAACCAAGACAGGAACTCAAGGCAGGGATCTGGAGGCAGGAACTGAAGATCACAGAGGGACACTGCTTACAGGCTTTCTCCCTATGGCTTGCTCATCTTGCTTTCTTATACTACCTAGGACTGCCTGCTCAGGGGTGGCATAGCCCTCCTACATCAACCATCAATCAAGAAAATGCCCTACAGACTTGCATACAGAACAGTCTGAGGGAGGTAATTCTCCCACTGAGGTTTCCCATTCCCACAGGTCTAGGCAGCTACATAGCAAGATTCTGTCTCAAGACAAAGCACAATCAAACAAGACAAAAGAAAAGAAACATAGATTAGTATGATTAAAGGCTAGAGAAAGTATTAATTGTTTTTTAATTTTGGGATTTGATATTGTTTTATGTATAGCTTTGGTAAGCCTTTGTAGAAAGTTGGTAAAAGGTTTTTTAAGTCTAGTTCGACTTTGGTATAAGGCTTAATTTTTTGACTAGGGTTTAAAATCTTTATTTAAGCATTTAATGTAGCAGTATGGCACAGTAACAATGTATGTTTATTATAAGTAGTCTGAGCCTTTACATTAGCAAACATGTTTTTATTAAGGATTTGGTCTTGAGAAATGAAAAAGCTTCGATTTTTTTTGGTGTTTTAGGCCCTAGCCTCTTTTTTAAACTAACTTTTTATTGTAAATTTTGGCTATAGTCTAATATGGTGGCAGTGAGCTATATTTAATCATTAGGAAATATTTGGTTTATTGTTGACTATGAATTTAACAACTGTTTTATATAACTAGAGTGTATTTTATGAAGTAATATGGCTTTTTAAAAATCTTTGATTTTTTAATATGTATCAGCCCATAATTATATTTTATAAATTTTGGGGATTTTATGTGTTTTTTTGACTGAACAGTAACTGGAAATAATATTGGTGGAGAAGGGGTAGCCTTGTTATGTTTATTACCTTAGGTAGAGTGTTTTTATTATTATAATATCTTATTGGGGGTTGACTTGAATTGTTTTGAGCAGAAAAAGCTTGGATATTATTGACTTTTGTTTTTGGAGTTTGGATATTATTGATTTTTTTAGAGTTTGATTTTTTTTGATGAAGTAGTTTTTTTAAGGACCTCATAGAATTAGTAATTTTTGGATTTATATCATTAACATAGTTAATGATTTTTTTGTCTTTATCATTAATGTAATTAAGTTTTTAAATTATTTATGTAAACCTTGTAATTTTTTGTATAGTTTTATCTATATCTGAAGAGGAAGCCTTATCTGTAACTAATTTTTAGAAAATTAACCGTATTTGTCATTTTAGTGTTTGAAATTTTTATATCACATATCTTAGAATCAATTGTTGATTTTTAGATTTTATCTTTTTTATTATGTTTACAATTTGAAACATAGGATATAGAAACAAGCCGAAAAATAGTAGGACTGGGGCATTGAAGCCCTCAAGATACTCATTTGAGAATTTCTCAGTCATGATTCAATTCAGTTGCAATGACGACGTTTGGTCAGCAGGTGTCGCAGTAGCATTTAATGCTCTGTTTACCGGCAATATGGCGGATGTAGGGACTCTTAGCAGCACCAGGCTACCTATAGGCCCTATGTCTTAAAACGTCTCAGCAGGTGCACAAGCTGAATATGAACCTTAGGAAAGGCAATGTCTCACCAGATTAAAACAGAATGGTATAGCAGAATCTGTATTCGCCGTGCAGCTAATGTGGTCTGCCCCGCTGGGATCTGGAATCTAAGCCGCTCAGAGGCAGCAGCAGGGATCGAGGTTTCTGCTGTGGTGCTGCGGTGTGATTCTCAGCACTATGGGCTAGGTGGGCGTGTCGGGGAAGTGAGGTTTAATTGTGGCCCTGCAACCTTATGCTCAGCTGCTGGGGTACAAGGTCTACCTGTCTACCGCTGGCTGGAGAGTGAGGGGTGGAGCACTGTATGGAGGTGCCAGTGAGGGAGGGAGCTTTCAGCCCACACACAGGAGTGCAGGTTCCCAAAGCTGAACACTCTGCCTGTTCTCTGCTTTCTGACAGTGCTGAAAGCATGGATGAATCCCAAGCCCCCTACGCAGGCAGACTAAATGCCTAGCCCCTCGTTGGGCCACCAGATATCTCAATAAATCTTACTTTCGCTATATCAAATATAGGATTAATATTTATTAGAAAGTAATTTGACACTCACAAAAATAGGTTACATTTTAGGAAGATACTTGAGTGATCAGATAGTCTGAGATGGATGTTGATCTAATCTCTGAAGAAGGCAGGAACAAAATGGGGCACTCAAAATCCCAGCAGCCCCTCTTGAATGGGGCTGGCCACACCCCCTTCAGGAGCCTGGGACCCTGGATAAGGGTCTTTCAACCTTATTAGCTGACAGCTGAATCCCACCACTGCTTTCCTTCCTGTGCTGTCACTCAGGAACCAGCCCTCCAGTTAAATAAGCTCAAACAGGTTGCTTTCCTCCCAAGTTTCTGTCAACCTCTTAGTTAATTGTTTGGTTGCTGAGCAATGATTAAAGACCAATTAGGATTTCAGTTTCAATCACCTGAGGATCCAGCCTGTTCCACTCTTGGATGCAGACAGGTGGGAAGTTAGTAAATAGTCTTCTTTTGAAGTGTCGTAATGACTTTTCATAGGAAATTAATCAAGTACTGTGAATGCAGCCCTATGATGATATATTGTTTATCTCCACCATCATGGGACTCTTGAAACTCTGTAACCTGAGATAAACCCTGGTGACCTCTCTAGCCTCTATGTCCTCTCCCTACAGACCAATTCTGCCGTGTCTCTGCAGCTGTCTGTGTTTTCTGCCTGGGTCACAAGCCTGGTGGGTGTCATGATTTCACTGATGAGTGAGCAGGGTAACAGGTGACCCTATAGTCTCACAAATATTTCCTCCTAGGAAAATGGAAAGAATTTTTATTTGGGGTCAAAAACAAAGAATGGAGCTGGGGAAATGGCTCACCCTGCAAAATTTTTGCTAGACAAACAGGAGGACCTGAGTTTGGGTCCTCACCCCTCATGTGAAAAGCTGGGCATGGCAGGATGTACCTGCAGCCCCAGTACTGGGGAGGTGAAAACAGGTGTGTATCTGGAGCTCAATGGCCAGCCAGCTTAGACAAAACCCTGAGCTTTAGTAAAGAAACCCTGACTCAAAATAGTGTGAAGCCAGGTGCAGTAGCATATGAGTATGTACATACATCACACACACACACACACACACACACACACACACACACACACACACACACACGTGCGCGCGCGTGTACTTGCTCACTCTCCTCAAAATATAAAATAACCTATATTTATTTTATCCTCACAATTATAAATTTCAAGTGCAGATGCTGAAAAGCCAGAATACATGGAGAGTGGATGACCCATGCATGACCTGTCACGCCGTCCATTCTTTTCAAAGGACCTGCCTTGTAACAGAGTTGATATCCTGCTCCGGGGAGGAGCCACTCCATTTGTTCACAAGGCCCTACAGAAGGTCACCAAGAGGCTCAGAGTCTGCACAGCAGAGGGAGAGGCTCTAAGCATGGCTGAGCAGGCTGTGTATCTTGCTCAAGTGACTGTAGTCTTGGCAAGGCTCCTATTTGCCAAGACATGGGCTGGCTCCGGGAAAGGGCACCTTTTTTTCCTAGCATACACTGAGCAGTATGCACCCTTAGCAGGCTAGGACCAATGTCCGGACTTAGACGTACTTGGTATGCTCAGCACTATAATGGAGGTTATTTATTATCAGTGAGCTGTGCGGAGGAGCCAGCAGGTGAATCTGTCTTTCAGAAGGACTGAAAGAGAGACAGAGAGAAGGGATATTTCAGAAGGGTGTTGGGAAGGGCACAGAAATCCATCCAAAGAAACTAGCCCACAAAAGACAAACACGGTGAGAGAGCAGAGGCCTGAAAATGCAGAGCACTGTCAACAGGAGGTTTTTAGGACAGGGTGTGTTTCTGCCTGCTGGAGTCGAGCTGGGAAGGTGGTGGCAGCAGATGCTGTGGGCCATACAAGGCCCATTGAGGACTCTGCTTTAGCATGTAGCTGCTGATATAATACCTATAGGGCTTATTCTTAGGCAGTTTCCTTAGCTGAAGCCTAGTATGGTGGGTTCTGAGTCAGTAGGTATGGAAACAGACCAGGAATATCAAGCATCTTCAAGGATTTTTCCCACAGGGCTTTGATACAGAGGTCAGTAAAGCGTCTGGGGGCTCATGAAGCAAAGGCCACCAGCTGCACGGGAGAGGGTGAGAAGTAGCTGGTAGAATTCAATTTATAAGTGTTCCAAACCGGGTAGGAACCCAGCCCCTCATTACTTCACTCTAAGTATTTCTAATAACAGTGTAAAGTGTGAAGAAAGCAGATGTATAGGAGCCAGAGGCAAGAGTTTCAGGTTTGGTTCTCCCACCAAGATGGTGGGTCACACCAGTCTAATCATTTCCCTTCTGAATTACAGTCTCTGCCTGAAAACTAGCACACACTCTGGGGCCATTTTCTCATTTGATACAAATATTCCAAATGTCCCAGCAAGGGGTTTAAACTTCACTATGAAGTTAATATTAAAGTGTAGTGGAAATCTAGTAGAATAATTGTGTCTGGGATAAACAGCAGAATGAGATAGTTGTTTTAAACTGTATCCAGAGTTGTTTGTCCACTGTAGAGAGCAATGATTGTTTTCTGTTATCTAGAGTTGTTTTTCTGAAGGGGCTTCACAGCCTTTGCATGACTTTAGTCACAAACTGGTTCTGGTGGCCCTGAAATGTCTTGTATTATTGGGGACAGCAAACAGTGTACAGTAAGGACTAATGCTGGGGTGCACTGTTTTCCTCCAGGAAACATATGATTAGATTAGGGACTCGGCATGAGGAACTCATTTAACCCAAAACCCAATTTCTGTATAACAATCAATAAACACACTTTTGTATGGCTGTTTGGGGTTCAGTCTGTTGAGGGGGGACCTCCCTGCTGCCCACAAAGCCATATTTCATCCTGATATGACTCTCTTTCTTTGATAGTCCCAAGTAACTCAGAATACTGACAGAGAATAGTGCCCATCCCCCACCTCCTGCTCCCTGCAGTAAAACAAACAAAACCCACTAATTTTAGAAGTTGGAATAGTTGCCTGATGATGGTGGTGCATGCCTTTAATCCCAGCACTCAGGAGGTAGAGGCAGGGAGGGGGATCTCTGTGAGTTCGAGGCCAGTCTAGTCTACAGAGGGACTTTCAAGATAACCTGAGTGGGGGTAGGGGGAGAAGATTGGTTGTTGGGAGAAGGAAGGTTCTTAGAAGTTTCTTGGACCTCTCTCTGTGCCTCATAGTACTTAGCACAGTGTTCTTCACTCAGCAGGCACTTAACACCTTCCCTATCTCCTTCCATCCCTCCTCTTTCCCTTCTTCCCTCCCTCCCTTCCTTCTTTCCCTTTGTCTTGTTTATTTTGTTCTGTGGTCTTCTACCTCCCAGACTTGCCTCAAACTTAGTCTGTAGCCAAAGATGGTCTTGAACTTCTGGTACTTCTGCCTCTACCTTGCCAGTGCTGGGATCACAGATCACAGGCGTGCACCACCATGGCTGGCTTCATGCAGTGCTGAGGCTCTGTGCATACTAAGCCGCCAACTGGGGAGTATTGCTGGGGAACAGCATCTGGGGTTTCTGAGTTGGATCTCCAGGGCTGGAAACATCTCTCAACATCCTCTGCTGCTAGAAGGTTACCCAGCGTCAGCGACGGATACATCTTGTTTTCTAGACTTTTGCAAGTACTGCTCTCAGTGATCTGAATGTTTTCCAGAATGCTCAGGCAGTGATAATTAGGTCTCAGTGATGACTCTGATGTGACCAGTAACATGTGAATAGGGAAAGAATTAGGGATCCTGAGGCTGATGAGAAGCTTTTCCCGTTCCCAAACAGCCTTTGGCACAAGAAGATTATAACCATTATTACAGTTACTGATTGATTTCATGTGTGGGTGTGGGGCAGGCCATGACATCCTGTCATGGCAACTCTCAGGAATCAGCTTTCTCCTGCCACCATTTGGGTCCCAGGAATCAAACTCAGGCTGTCAGGCTAGTGGATGAATGCCTTTATTGGCAGTGTCATCTCCTCAGCCCAACTTACTGTCTTTAAAATGTGTCAGAGAAAGGCATGACGAGGGATGTATGACAGTCTAATAGAAGCCATGGGCCAGAGAAGCAGTCTTTCATTGGCTGGAGAAGCTGTCTTCTAAACCTATCCATATATATCTAGAACTTCATGTACATCTTAAGTATATACAATAGTGCTTATAGCAATTTCATTCATCAGCTGGAACCTTGTCATGATTTCAATGCAAAATATTCCTCCAAAAGACTGGTGTTTAAGGTTTGGTCTCCAGCTGGTGGCACTATTGAGAGGTGATTAAATCATGACACTTCCAACCTCATCAACAGATGGAATGGGCTGTTAGGAGCTTGTGTCTGGCTGGATGACAACTGGGCTTGGGTCTTTGAAGGCAAGCCTTGTTTCTGGCCCTTCTCTCTGAGGGCAGGAGCTGTCCTTCATCTTCAGGCTCCGCTTCATCACAGTCAGTGAGGAAGTGATGGGGTGGAACCGTGACTTTTCTCAGTGTTGTGGCAAAATGCCCTGACAATAGCAATGTATGGAAGGAAGGAAGGGGTTCATTCTGGTTCACAGTTTGTATGTAAAACCTGTCTCTGGGAAGTCACCACAACATGAGGAACTGAACCGCATTAAGGAAGGGTGAGAACCACTGCCCTAATGGATACAGAGGAACAGCATGCAGGTTGCTTGGTGGGATACTGCGTTCCTTAAAAACCAAACCTTGGAATGTTTTAAAGACCGTAACCAAGTTTCAAAGCAAATATGAGTGATTGAGTGAGGTTTATATAAATGGGAACAACACATTTTGAAAGGGGGAAATGCCAGCTCTTGTGTATTTTAAGGCATGCACAGCTGTCTGTAGCATGAGTGAGTCACTTCTCCATACCATGAGCCTCAGACAAGACTAGGGTGGCATCTTGGGGGAAGTTTACATATTCATGTTTATGTCCGTGGGTGGCCAACATTGTTGATGCTTCTACCATCCAAATACCCATAACATTCTTGGGGGAAGGGGGGAGAAGATACACACTGTTTCTAAAATCACACTGGCAAGGGGCTGACCTTGGGGACGAGAGGCTTACAATAAACTGGAAATTCTGGGAATCTTAGCTGAGGAATGCTGGCTTCTTTCCATACTGTGACTATCTTGTGAACTTTAGGATTTGGCAGTCAGTCAAAGCAAATAGCTCCCAGCACAAGAGTCAACAGGGTCCAGAACAACCTCTGCTTCATTGCCTTGTGTCTCCAAGAGACATACATGTCTTATTCCTTCCCTCTTTCTGTTAAAGCAGATTCTCTTGTCCAAGAATCTATCTGGACTATATTTTCCTCACTGTCCTCTGTTTATATGTGCATGTGCATGGGATATATATGCTTATTTGCACATGTGTATGTGTGTGGTGGGAGGCTCAAGGTTTCAGCTGAGTGTCCTCCTCTACCCCTCTTTACCTTATCTTTTGAGGCAGGGTCTCTCACTGAACCTGGAGCTCACTGACTAGCTAGATTGGCCAGCTAACAAGTCCTAGGTGTGTCTGCCTCTCCAGTCCCGGCATTACAGGCATACTACCACACCCAGCTTTTTATGTGGGTGCTGGGGACCTGAACTCAGGTCCTTGTGTTTGGACAGCGAGAACTTTATTTGCTAAGCCATCTTCCTAGCTCTTTCAACATGCTTTTCTCTAGCATTGCATACAGTTGCTTTAGTGGGAGAGAATACCCAAGTTTTCAAATTAAAATCTCTGTGTCTAAGCATACTGATAGCATACTTGAATGGCCTTATTAAACTCACTGGTTAAAGTCAGTGGAGCCTGTGAATTAACTATCCAATCAGATTTTGTTACCCAATGGTCTCCCCCCAACACACACACACTCAGCAGCGGGGCTATGAAGGAACAAGTGTATGTGCTTTGGGGATGAGACTGATGGGAGCCGGTCAGTGTACTGCAACTAGCCCCCAGGACTTCCCAGAATCTCATAGCTGAGCTATATGTACACCCGAGCCTTATCACACCCCCAATTTCATCATTAGAACCCATGTTTTTGTGGGTCCCAAAACAGCTTGACACCATATAGACATGGGGCCCAGAACAGCTTGGCTATTTAGCCGCCATGCTTTGTATAAACCAGGGCAGAAAGTAGGCCTGAGTCACTGGCAGCACCTGGTAGTTCCAGAAAAAGTCCATATAACAGACACCACCCAGGGAGGGGCCAGTATCTAAGGGGAAGTATCTGATATTCCAAACACTCCACTTGTTAGATAGTCCTTGAGCCCATCACACACCTATTTGATCTCAATAAGATACCCTTAGACAAACATCAGCCAACCAGGGTCCTGAACCTGAAATACCCTCGCCCCAACCTCTACTATGATAAAAACCCTTCTGTACCCAGACTTGGTGCTCTCTGCTTCATTGTTGTATCAGATAGACAGATAGAAAGATTAATCTTAAGCTTTAATAGAGACTCTTTGCTTTTACATATGGGATTTGGTCTCCGTGGTGGTTTTTTTGGGGGTCCCCTTGATCTGAACATAACAGTTCTCAGCCTTGGCTACACTTTAATAGACTGAGTAGGTGAGGTGGGTGGTATCTTTACAGGAAACAATGGCACTGATACCTATGGTAATGATTTTATGCTTGGCCATGTGTGCAAGTCACTTCACCTCTCTTCCATTCATATTTTATCTCATAGCCTGTAAAGCAAACTGTGGGTCACTTTAATTCAGGCCTGTCATTGGCTTTCCTGACCCATAACCTACTTTCTTTCTCTCTCCCTAAATCACCTGTTTGAGGCGTAGCCTTAGAAACTTGGCCTTTTTTCCCCTCACCATCTAAGGGCTGGATCTGGACTCTGAGGTGCTTGGGAATTGTGTGCAGATTTTAGACCCTTAAAAAGAGTCTGGGACATAGGACAGTTACTATCCCTGTCTGATAAATGGGAATACAAGTGCCTACAAAGGTTAAGTGACTCCTAGAACCTCACCCAGTTCTGGAATTCACTGTTCTGTCCCTCTGCAATCCAAAGAATGGCTTCTCTGAATATTATTTGAAAATAGAAAAGAATGATCACCATGTGTGGACAGTGAAGGCTAGAGAGACAGAGACAGAGGTGAATGAGCTTGGAACAGACGAGCTGGGGCGCTGGAGGTCGGCTATGCTATAGGCACTAGATGTGGTCACCAGGGTTTTATTCATCATCTTGGGCGGCCCTAACAAAGAGCCACAGGCTGGACTGCTCATACATCAGTACTTATTTCCTCACAGCTGTGCAGGCCACAAATCCAAGGTCAGAGACTGGCACAGACAAGTTCTAGGGAGAGCCTCTTTTGAGGACTTGTAGGATTGCTGTGTATTTGTGGGGTGGGAGGCAGGACACAGACTAGGACACAAGTCTCTGTTCCAAGTCTCTGCATTTTTTTTTTTTTTGAGAAAAACTGAATTTTATTAAAATGATCTCCAAATTTGCATAATCAGGTTTCTAAAAGGCCACTTAAGTTCACACAGAGACCAGATTTTACAAACCTTATTTTATGACTACAGGTGCTGCTTTCAATTCTGTAGATGGGACATTGTTCTTCTCTTCAAAAGAAAAGATAAAGATTGCTTGTAATTACGTTTTGTGGGTAAAATGGTGCAGTAGAAATACCATGCAATATTTAAAGCAGGACCAGAAAGATCCAAATCCCTTCTGGTATGCACATACTTTAAAATGTGTGGATTTTAAAGCTAGAGGAAAAATATATGAAAACAAACACAGTGTCTGAGGAATTGATGTTAAACAAACTCACGTTCAGAGACATTTGGAACAATAGCCTGGCCTCCATGCAGAGAGGACAACTTGGGAAGGGATGGGCCACAGCAGAGAGTCTGGGGTTTAACTGACTGACTTCCAGCCTAGGGACTTGGTACTTTGTGTCCTCCATGGGTTAGGGAAGCAGGAAGCTCTCAGCTGACATTTGCCGCCTTTCCATCTCAGCCATGGCTTAGCTTCCAGGCTCTGCTTCATTTCTTCCCTGAGTTGTCCCAGTGCACTCCTTCCCAGGTAATGCTCCTTGGATACGTGGTAATATGACCGTTCGCTAATCCCCCTCTCTCAGAAGCGTCTGAGCTTCTGGCAGGTGTTCCCACAGAAGACCTCTCTCAGAGGTACTGACTGTTCATCCCATTTTCAGAGGTCCAGTCCAATGTCATCACGGGGAGCATGGTGGGATGCAGGCAGATGTGGTGCTGGAGACATAGCTGAGAGCCTAAATCTTGCAGCCAACAGCAATTCAACTTAAGTCTCTGCCTTTTTAAAGCACTCTAACCTACCTTAAAGGAAAGGAAGGGGAAGGGAGAGAAATAAATGGCTTGGGAGGGCTGGAGAGGGGTTGGAGTAGAGATACTCGCTCTCTTTTCTGTGTTTTATGCCTGGTCTTCAGGACGCTCACCCCAAAAGACATCAGTTGTTCCCCTTAAAAGCTTTTCAGCCTGTAAGATGGTTATTCGCAGGGATTTCCAAGGAAAATACCCCTAGTCCCCAATTCTAAGAGCTCAGTTTATCTACCTTATAATACCACAGTGAACACATCTGACCTCATCTAAGGAGTTGACTTCCACTCTGCAGCCTAAGCTCTAGTTACTCAGCGGATCTTTCCATTATGGAGAGGGAAAATACCTATCCCTCCAGTTACTTCAGGCTCTTAGGAGAAGAGGATGTTGGGAACAGTCTCAAGGGTAAGCCTATAGAAGTCATCCTGGTGCATTAGAAATAAATTTCAGTCCCACTGTCAGAGGCCACACAAATCGCCCACCATCTCGCATGGTCATCCACATTCAGTGTCCACGCGGACTCCCCAGCTGTCAATTCAGAGTCAGTGCCTCCCAATAGCTCAGGTCAGCTGTCTTTGTGGGTGAACTAGCTTCTTAGAGCCTGTTCCCTACAGCGGGATACCTTGCTCAGCCTTGATATTAGGGGAAGGGGCTTGGTCCTACCTCACCTTTATATGCCAGACTACATTGACTCACCCTAGGAGTCCTTACCCTTTCTGAGGAGTGGATGGGGGATGGGGTGGGGGAAGCTGGGGGATGAATAGGAAGAGGGAGGGAAGGGGAACAGTGCTGGGTCTATTAAAAAAAACTTTAAAATTATATATATATATGCATTTATATTTGAAAAAAGAATAAACAAGAGGAAGGAGAAGGAGCAGGAGGAGCAGGAGGAGGAGGAGGAGGAGGAGGAGGAGGAGGAGGAGGAGGAGAAGTCATCCTCATCCTGGTGATAGCAATGATTTCCAAACAGCTTCCTCCCTCAAGTGGTCAGCCAAAGGCTTGGCTTTACTTTCTATTATTTTTAAATGCAGATCTCAAGAGGTCCTTAGGTTAAGAATTTCGGGAAGCTTAAGACTCAGCTACCTCAGCGGACACTCCTGAAGAGGGAAGGGTGCAGGGAGAGACACGTGCTGAACTTTGTATTCTAGGCTTTTCTCTGTCCTCATCCTAGTCCGGCCCTGGAGGAATTGGCTGGGATTCCTGGAAGCAGGCATCAGAGACCTCACATTTTAAGGCTCTGAAGGACTTTGAAGATCTACACTGTAGCAGGAAGCAGAGAGAGCCAACTTGAAGTGGCAAGAGACTTTACTCTCTCAAAGCCCATCTCCAGTGATATACTTCCTCCAACAAGGCCGTACCTCCTAAACCTCTCCAAGAGAGTGCCATCAGCTGAGACCATGCCCAAATGCCAGACCTAGAGGGGATATCCCACCCACGCTGCCACAGGGACTACACCTTTACCTTGTGAGTTTGAAGGACAGTGAAGCTATAGCACACTCTTTCTGTTTGGTTTTTAGAAACAGGGTTCCTCTGTGTAGCCTTGGCTGACCTGGAACTTGCTCTATAGACCAGACTGACCTGGATTCTCCTGGAATTAAAGACATGCACCACTACTACCTGGCTTAGCACTCTCTTAAGATATGATTCTAACTATACTCTCAATTACCACTTAAGGTCACAACAAGGGCTGGGGAGACTGTTTAGGTGGTGAAGCACTTGCTGTACAGCATAAAAGACCTGAATGTGATCCTGAGTAGCCATGTCACTAAATAAATAAATAAATAAATTAAAAAAAAATCCAGAGGGCTGGAGAGATGGCTCAGAGAGTACATTACTTTTCAGAAGGTCAGAGTTCAATTCCCAGGGCCCACAAGATACAGCTCCCAACCACCTTAACTCCAACTCCAGGGGGAGCAAACACTCCCTTCTGGACTATGAGGGCATTACACACATTTATGCACATAAACACATATAATTTAAAATGAATCCATATTTTTTTTTTTGAAGACAGGGTTTCTCTATGTAATAGCCTGCTGTTCTAGAACTCACTTTGTAGACCAGGCTGGCCTTGAACTCACAGAGATCCAACTGCCTCTGCCTCCTGAGTGCTGAGATTACAGGTGTATGCCACCACAACTTGGCATAAAACCAATCTTTTAAAAATGAAATAAAGATACTTTAAAAGAGGAGTGTAGCAACTTGCATCTGTAATCTCAGCACTGGGGAGATGGAGACAAGAGACTCTCTGGGTTTATTGGTCAGCCAATCTAGTCTAATCAGTGAGCTCTAGGTCCAGTCAATGACTATTCTTCAAGCTATGTGTGGTAGTGCTTGCCTTTAACCCCAGAACACAGACAGAGGCAGAGGCAGAGGGGCAGAGGATCTCTGAGTTCCAAGCCAGCCTGGTCTATGTAGTGAGTTCTAGGTCAGCCAGAGCTATACAGAGAAACCTTGTCTTGAGAAATAAAACAGATAAGCCAAAAGAGAGAAACACACACACACACACACACACACACACACACACACACACACACACACACACACAAACAAACAAAACAAAAAAACTTTGCTTCAAAACAGAAGGCAGGTAAATGTTCAATGTTGACCTCTGGGCTCCACGTGTACATGCACACACATGTACACATGATTATACACCACACACACACTAAGTAAATAAATCAAAATAATGTTAATAGGCATTTATTTAGCACTTACATGCTGAGTGTTATGCTAATACTGATGCTTTGCTGGTCTCCTATTGTTAGGCACATTGGACACATTATTAGTAATCCGATTAACAGTTTTTATGAGGTAGAGATTATCAGCATCCCAAGAAATCAAGAGCGTGATTAAGAAGTTTGAGATTAATAATTAATTTAATTAACTTCAACTAAGGAAAAAGCGTAGGGGTTTAAGTTCTGTACCAGCCAAGAAAAGAAGATTACAGAGATAAGGCAGGTCCTACAGGGGAAAGAACAGAACATGAAATGCACAGCTGCAGTCTTACCCTCCACTGGCCTAGAAAGTCCTTAGAGGTGGGCAGATGGATTCTCACTTGTCAGAGGGGCTCAGAGAAGTGGCAGACTTTCTCAGCAGGGTGCTCACGGGCTTGTGTGAGTTATCCATTGATGAGAAAAGCATCCTGGGACCCATGAGCCTCATGAGCATTGCTCTAGTGTCAGCTATTAGTCAGGAGCTGATTTCTTGCTCACACTTGTCTTCTTGGATCAGGAATTTTTCATGGTACCACAGACTCAGGGATGTGTTATTTTGGTTTTGGGGCTCTGTCTGTGCTACTAAATAGTTTTTAAAGGTATGTAACAATTTCAAGATGTCATTAATTGTTAATTAGGCAGGGTTCTCTAGAGGAACAGAACCAATAGAATGCACACACACACACACACACACACACACACACACACACACACACACTATAGCGTATAGATTTATTAGAGTTATATTACATGCTAGAGGGTGGGTAGTAGAACAATGGCCATCTACATTCTAGAGAAGCAGAGAACCTGGTGCCTCAGCAGGTCCAGTTCAGCACTGAAAGCCTGGATGTTTCCTGGAGATTTGTTGGCAGAAGGCCAAAGAAACTGGAGTCTGGTATGTGTGGAGGATGGACGTAACCGCAGCATGGACTTCCATCCTCAGGAAGTAGTGAAAGCCAGGCTGGCAGCATGGCTTCTCCCTTGGACTCCTTTTTAAATCTAGGCTGTTGGGAAGGTGTCTCCCAACTCCGAGGGTGGGTCTTCCCTTCAGTTAAACCTTTCCGGAAATACTCTCAGGAAAGCCTGAATCCTAGGTTGATCCTAAATCTCATCAAGCTGACAATTAAATCCAGCCACCATAGGAGTTTATACAGAGTTCTGTGTTGTTGGTATATACCTACCTAGCATTCAAATAAAATTAATCTAGCAAACCTAGAGGGCCGTATGTCATGTTTCTTTAAGCACATATAGCCACAAATCCAAAACAGTTCGAATTAGTTTAAAGATGTTTCCCTGGAGCAGAATTGGCACTAGCAGCCATTTGACTGTGGTAACCATGCTCATGACAGAATTCAGGCTGCTAAGGGGCAGTTTCAAAACAGGGTAAAGTCATGACTCACAGTAACAAATAATGGACATGGTATTACTACATTCATTCATTCATTTATGACTAAGGCAGGAAGCTGCTGAGGATAGTATAAAGAGGGAGATGCTGACATTTATAAGTAATCTCATAAAGAAAAGTTAGAAGGTATCTGCTAGGTTAAAGATTTGTTCTTATTTTATATGTATGTATTAGTGCTTTGCCCGCATGTATATCTGTGCACCATGTGTGTTCACTTGCTAGGTTAGATATGCAACTTATCAATCTTCTTTGGAGTTATCTTTTCTGTTATGCAAACACACATTGTACTTTCACTACACTAAGCTCTATAAGCTAAAATGTAATTGAACTAAAGCTTTTTTTAAAGATTCGTTTATTTTTATTGTGTATTTGTGTGTGCCTGCCTGTATGCCTGTGTACCACGTGTATTCAGTGCCTGCATAGCCAGAAGAGAGTATCAGATCAGAGTTATAGGTGGTTGTGAGCCAGCTTGTGGATACTGAGGACTCAATCCCAGTCCTCTGCCAGAGCAGCCAAGGGCTCTTAACCACTGGAGTAAATAAACAACAAGGTCAATTCAGAACAGTTTCTGGTTCACTCTTATGAAACCTGATGTAGACCTTATAGGGTTCCAGAAAGCATTAAAGAAATCTATGTTTTCACAACTATATTAATACTAATAGTAGCAATAACACATCGCTTGTCTTTTTCACTTGTTAACATTTATCTTGGCGGCTCAAAAGAAACACAAGCTGAAATTGCTGTCACTTTTCACAAATCAAGAAGGTAGTGCCACCAAATAGAATAAGCAGCAATTATATTCTTCATGATAGGCACGAAGGGGTGGAGAGTGAGAAGGAACTGTTTCACTTAAGAATATCCTTGATGAACAAATCTTTCCAAATATTCACCTCAATAAAACAAGAAGTATATACTAAACATGTCTGCGGCAGACTCAAGTGAGACAGACGTCTTGAGAAACAGCACCTGCAGAATTAGCCACGTCTGACATTTATTTCCTATTTATTTAGTGGATGTTGAGGAGAACCATGCCACAGTGCAGAGTAGAGGTCAGAGGACCACCCTGGGGAGTCTGATCTCTCCTCCACCATATGGGTTCAAGAGAACAAAATCCCGCTGTCAGGCCTGACAGCGAGTGCCCAGTGCACTGAGCCATCTGGCAGGCTCTGAGGTCCCTGAAAATTTTGATTTCTATTCTTGTTCTGAGGTATGTGAACATACATGAATACACACACACTCACACATGAATGAGTATGTCAGAAGGGGAAATGAAGGGTTTAGCCGAGACTAAACATGAGTTCCCTAGTGTGCTTGCATTGAATGAGGAGGCATTTGTCGAAGTGTGGTGTGACATCTAAGGACAGCCACAATGATCTGAAAAGTCTGCTAAATGTGCTTCTCTTTTCCAGCCCCATAAGTGCATGAGGTCATATTTTCTTCATATATGTCAACAAAACCAATATGTCAATATTTGCAGATACAAAAATCCCAGATACTTTCTCTTCATCTGAATATTAGCTCTGTAAAAAGTATAAAATAATTCCACCCTTCTCATTCAAATTTTTTTTGAAGAGTATTTTCTTTAAAATATCATTTGTGTTAACAATGGTTTGTGGCGGGACTCAAGTGTCAGCTGATAAGGTACAGAGACTCTTATCCAGAGCCCCGGGCCCCTGAAGGGGGGCATGGAAATCTGATTGATAAGGGGCTGCTGAAACACGAGGGGCTCTCTTCCTGGTTCCTGGCTGTTGGGGAGACAGGTTCGGAATCCATCATCCGTCCATCATTCTTCCACCGTTCCAGACTCCAGTCCCTGTTCAGGTGCTACTGTAATCTGTTACCTGTACTGTGAGTGTTGGTTTATATTTTAATAAATATCTATCTGGTATTGGTGCCTTCTAAGTAAACTCTGCCTACATCTGGCACCCAACATCTCCGAACCCCCTACCCACGGGTTGGGGTTGGCGGCTCCATGGGCCAGGCTTAGAACGCACGTGGGTCAGGTTTTGAGTGTGGGCTGGTCAAATTTAGAACCCAAGCCACGGGTTACCTAGAGTGGGACTGGTCAGCTCCCCTTGACACAGCGGTCCGGCGGCGTCCCCTGGTTGCTGAGGGTCCAGCCCTGTGCTGGCTTGGTTTGGCCAGCGCCAGCGGTGACCCCGCCCAGCAGTTTGGTTCTCAGCCCCCTCCCCTCCCCCACAGGGTTGGGTTTACAACTTGCTGGCCTATGGAGGCACCCTGCTCGCGCTGAACCCCGCCACACCTCCACTGCCTGGCTGCACAGCGGCTGGGCTCATCTAGCCCTAGTAACCGAGTTTAAAGTGCACATGCGCCCTTCCCCCAACCTGGCTGGCTGGTTTTGATTGCGACCCAGGGCAATTGTAAACAAAGGAAACAAAAACCCTTCTATCTTGTGATTAACATCCTGTCTTAACTTGTGAGAATTTTCTTTTTCCAAGGATTGTATTCGGCCTGCTGGGGCCCTTTAACACCGCATAGGGTCGGTAGGTAGCTTCCTGCTGCTGAGAGTCTCCGGCATCTGCCATACAGCAGGGCATTGAACGTTACTGTGACATCTGTCAACTACGCAGCATCATCACACCTGGATTGAGGTAATGGCTGACAACTATTCTTTTGAGAAATTCAGTATATATTTTTCCACGATGGTTGACAAGTTTTTAAATGAATATCTTGAAGGATTCAATACCCCAGTTTTACTATTTTTTGGTCTGTTTCTCTATGTTGTGTTCCAAAATAAAAGGATGATGACTGAGGTCACGAATTTGAACCATCAAATACCATCCAGACTCGGTATTATAGAATTATCAAACGCTACGGTGTCAGATGAGATGAAGCAGATACAGAACTTAAATTGGCAGCTGTTGTCCAAGATATATGACGTAGAACTGTCAAAAACTGATAAGGCAAAAAGGATGGGTACTCTGGAAATTGGTTACAACAAGCTTTCAGATAAGGTTTCCTCTTTAGATATGGATAACACTGTACAAGAGAAATATAAGCTCTACGTAAATGATGAAAACAAGAAACTTGTTGACCACATTAACGAAGGGAACAAGAAAATCATTAATTATGTTAATGATGTAGATCTAAAAATGACACTCACAGCACTGCCTTTGAAATGGTTAACAGAAAAGTCTATTTGGGTTCAACAATGGCCTTTGATGAGAGAAAAACTTCAGGCTTTGGAACAGTTGGTACAGGAGCAGTTACAGGCTCAGCATATCGAAGAATCAACCAGTCTATGGAATTCTCTTGTTTTTGTTGTAAAGAAAAAAATCTGGAAAATGGAGGATGGTGGGACAGATTTAAGAGCAATTAATAAGGTGATTCAACCTATGGGCTCCTTACAATCTGGTATTCCCCTGCCTTCTCTGCTACCTAAAGGATGGCCTATTGCAGTTATTGATTTGAAGGATTGTTTTTTTACCATACCTTTACAAGAACAAGATAAAGAGAAATTTGCTTTCACAGTGCCTACTCTTAATAATTCAGGGCCAGTTAAGAGGTACTAATGGAAAGTCCTTCCCCAAGGAATGCTGAATAGTCCCACCCTATGCCAATATTTTGTACAACAACCACTAGAAATACTGCGCAAGCGCTTCCCACAATCTATCATTTACCATTATATGGATGATATTTTGTTGGCAGACCCAAACCCAAAGACATTAGAAACATAGTTTGAAGAACTATATAAAATATTGCCTAATTGGGGACTACAAATTGCTCCAGAAAAGGTACAGAGGGGAGATTCTATCAATTATTTAGGATATAAGATAGGTTTACAAAAAATTAGGCCACAAAAGGTAAAATTAAATAGAGATAAATTGAAGACTCTTAACGATTTTCAGAAGCTACTAGGGGATATTGCTCATATATGGCCCATGATTGGTATAAAAAACTATGAGCTAGTTAATTTGGTTCAAGACTTTGGAAGGTGACAAGGGTTTAAATAGTCCAAGAGAACTATCTGATGAGGCCGAGAAAGAATTAGAGTTGGTGGAAAAGAAACTTCAAGAAGCACATGTGGATCGTATGGATCCAGACCTAGAACGCATACTTGTTATTTTGCTCTCTAGACAATCTCCAACAGGAATTTTAATGCAAAGAGAAAGCATCATATTAGAATGGATATTTCTGCCACGTAGGCCAAGCAAGAAGATGAAGACATATATCGAAAAAATTGCTGATCTGATTTTTAAAGGTAAATTGAGACTCTGCCAATTGACTGGAAAGGACCCTGCAGAAATTGTTGTGCCTTTGACTAATGAAGAAATTGAACGATTATGGGCAGACAGCGAACCTTGGCAAAAGGTTTGCAGTGACTTTTTAGGAGAAATTAATAATAAATATCCCCAAAACAAGAGAATTCAATTTATAAAGGAAACTAATTGGATCGTTCCTCATATGGTACAGGATAAACCCATTTCTGGAGCCCCTATATTTTATACTGATGCAAACAATTTAGGGAAGGCTGGCTACAAGTCTGAAAACTTAACTAAGGTGGCTCAAAGCCCTTATAACTCTGTTCAGAAGTCAGACTATATGTGATTATTATGGTGTTGTTGGATTTCACAGAGCCTCTCAATGTAATTATTGACTCTCAATATGCAGAAAGAGTTGTTTCACATATTGAAACTGCTGACTTCATTCCTGATGATACAGACTTGACCTTAATATTCATACAACTACAGGATATCATCAGAGGTAGGATACATCCTATGTACATAACACATATCAGGGTGCACACGGGTCTCCCAGGCCCTCTAGCACAGGGTAATGATGAAATAGATCAGTTATTAATAGGAAACGTGGTAAAGGCCACAGAATTTAATGAGAAACATCATGATAACAGCAAAGGGCTAAAGAGGAGTTTTCCCATCACTTGGAATGAAGCAAATGAAATAGTAAAAAAATGTAACACTTGCTCTTTCTATAACCAACCATCTTTACCTGCAGGAAGTAACCCTAAGGGTACACAGAGAAATGAGATCTGGCAAATGGATGTGTTTCACTTTCCAGAATTCGGAAAGATGAAATATGTACATCATACTATCGATACCTATTCTGGAATGCAATGGGCTACTGCCCTGAGTTCTGAAAATGCTGATGCTGTACTTACTCACCTTTTGGAAGCCATGGCCATACTGGGAATTTCCACTCAGATTAAGACTGACAATGCTCCAGCTTACGTTTCCCGCAAAATGAGGATAATTTTTGGATACTATGATATAAAGCATATTACGGGGATACCACACAATCCTACAGGACAAGCCGTTGTGGAGAGATCTCACCGCACGTTAAAAGAGATGCTTTATAAACAAAAGAAAGAAATGAAAAAACCCAGAGAGAGGTTGCACAGTGCCTTATTGACTTTAAATTTTCTTAACGCTGATGAAAAGGGAACATCAGCTGCAGAGAGACATTGGGTAGTAGAGAAATCCTCTGAATTAAATCAACCCATCTACTTCAAAGATGTGTTGACTTCAGAGTGGAAGCTGGGATATGTGCTTCGATGGGGTAGGGGTTTTGCTCTTGTTTCAACAGGGACAGAAAAGATATGGGTACCGACAAAACTAATAAAAGTCCGCTTCGAAAAGGAGTCCCTTCCTGAGGAAGAGAAGTAATTGCTCATCCTTGATATGACAAACTGATACATGGTAAGGAAAACACATTTAACAAACCTGGGGCAGGGTCTCAATTTTGTCTTTACAGGAAAACGGATACAACTATTTTTAAGGCATTGACTAGACATTGAATGATTACTCACCTGCAATCGAAGACAGAATGATGATGACTGACTATGAGACCAACTGATACGCATATGCACTACTGGGTAATTTCTCAATTTTTACTGCTTTGCATCTTGCATCTACACCTGGGGGGGGGGAGGTGGTCCTGATTTGACTATTAATAGGGCTGGATTTGGATTGGGAGCAAGTGGCTTTCTCCCTCTCTAAACCCAAGCATATTGGTAAAGAAAATGTGAAAAATTCCGTCTCATATCAGAAAAGCCACCTGGTGTGAGACAGAAGACAGAATATTTAGGGACCAATATTATTGTGACTTCATCTTAAACCTTGTTTTTCTCTGTATCTGTACCTTTCAAACATCTCATCCTGTCTGCATACAGTCTCTTAAAGTCATAAAAGATATAAATATCTTTTGAGTATCAACAATGCTTAAGTTTTCCATTGTAAATAACATTTCCTCCTATCAGCTATCTACAAAGAATCTAGAACCGAGATGGGGCCCCCACCACAACAACTCCTCCTAGTAAAATAAAAATAAAAGGGAGAGTATGATAGAGAGAATAAGAGACAGGTAGACAGACAGACAAAGACAAAAATAGAAAAATCAAGAACCTGGTGCGCACCAATCAATAATTGTTTCCAGGAAATAGATTATTCAAAAACAGCTGCAAGATAGCTCTTTATGATTCTCCTTCAGACCACACTGCTAATTAGGTTTCCAGATGGAGTTAACCACTATTCTAAGAATGGTTATAGATGTATGTGGTCAGTCCATTAAGATCTAACCATTGTTTTAGCTTTTACAGGATCCCAAAGAGATGCCATCGCCCTTAAGTCAGCAGGAAGCAACCTTATGAAAGACTACGCCCCCTTTCCCAATAAGTTTTATGCTCTGAAGGTTGTGGGTAACTATTATTCTAATAGAATAGTTATAAGTTAAAACTGGGTAAAGGACAGAACTATAATATAGCATCAAAGATCTCTTTTGAAGAAGAGAGGGGGGGATAGATAGGATAGATAAAGGTAGACTGTTTCTACCTACCTATACACCATTCTAGCTGAATGTATGGGCTAAGCTAAAGACAATTTGCACTGGCATAGATATTTGTATATTGATACAAATGTGAAATCATTTTATATGTTTAATTGTGATAATTTGTACATTGGTACAAAGTTTAATCTGAGATTGCTTTATATAACTAAAGCAACTTGTACTTTGATATAAATCTGAATCTGTAACTATTACGTAAAACTGAATCTGAAATTGCTATATTTTATATATGCTTCTACCTTTGTTTAAAATATTTGCACATCATTGTCATATATACTATGCAATTACTACCTCCATTTAACTATACTAGATATAATGTATGATTACACTAGTTATGATATATGCACAAGATGTTTTATATACCTCTGTTTAGATGATATATATGTATTTACATGTCTAAAATGCTGTGGCCACTTTACCTGGTAATATACCCCTGGCTAATGTTCGATAGTTCTACTAAAGGTCATTGTTCAGGGATTGTACACCCCTTATATAGGTATTCTAATTTTTAGTACAGGGTTTATTCCTTAAGACGATAAGATCTGCAGTCAACATTATTTAAGGTATCATATCCCAGTCATATCGGATACAGGTTAGAATATCATAGATAGACAGGAATCTTCAACCATTTCATAGACCCAGAGAATATGGCATTTAACATTTGAAATTCTGCCACAAGAGACACGATGACTCCTGGTGTCACTGCTCCCTTCACGAGATAGTGTTGAGCATCGAGGATACTCCATTGGAGTTTGTCCTTTTGGCAGAGAATGGCTGGTTGAATAAGGAACTGTCCTTACCTTGATTGCTGACAGTACACACATGGTGTCAAGCTGGTCGAACAAGTTGATGGATGGAGACTGACGAAACCTGCCTGGAAAGGATAAGACAGTCCCTCTAAAATTGCCCTGCTTGTGAAAAGATCTGTCAGATACCATAGGCCTGTAGCCAATATGATAGATGCTCCAACGGTGCATAAAACCAGAGGTGATTGTCCAGGTAGCTGTGTTGCTGTCCTCTCCCAAATTTTGGAAGCCACTACTTCCATGTGCTTCTGACTTTCAGGTGATTCACCTTCCTTCTCAGGTCTTGAAGAGGTTGAAGAATGGGTATTTAAGGTTATCACCCTATTATAGATAAGAACACTCAGTGTTGAATGTTCACTTTCCCAGATTAACCCTTTGAAGTAATCTATACACCCTACCATCTACCAATATTCTAGAACTATATGATGTACCTTATATAGGTTAGGCTTTTATTGGAATTTTTTACTTTATCCTCTCCTAGATACTACCTCATAATAATTCCTATTGTACATAGCCTTAGTTTAGAACCTTTTTAGTTAGACAAAAAGGGGAGATGTGGCGGGACTCAGGTGTCAGCTGATAAGGTCCAGAGATGCTTATCCAGAGCCCCGGGCTCCTGAAGCGGGGCATGGAAACCAGACTGATAAGGGGCTGCTGAAACACGAGGGAGCTCTCTTCCTGGTTCCTGGCTGTTGGGGAGACAGGTTCGGAATCCATCATCTGTCCATCATTCATCCACCGTTCCAGACTCCAGTCCCTGTTCAGGTGCTACTGTAATCTGTTACCTGTACTGTGAGTGTTGGTTTATATTTTAATAAATATCTATCTGGTATTGGTGCCTTCTAAGTAAACTCCGCCTACAATGGTTTATTGTTAATATCTGAAAGCAAATTAGTTAATGTCTTAGCCTCATTTTAAGCTCTGTCCCTTCTTTTCATTTTTTTCCCTTTTTGTTACTTTTTTTTTGGAGACAGGGTCTCATGTATCCCAGGCTGCCTTTAACTAGATATAGCAAAAGATGGCCTTATATTCCTGAGCACTCCCTCCTCCTCCCAAGTGCTGGGATTACAGGGATGCTCTACCACACCTGGTTTATTTGGTACTGTGGAAGGAACTTGTGGTATTACACTTGCACTCTGTCAGCTCAGCTACATCTCTAGACCCTTAGTTTTACTTTTTATTATGTAAATACTGATAGATGTAAACCATATACATAAAAGCTCTCTAAAATCCTTAATTATTCACAGTACAAATGACCCAAATAAGTCATCACTGGCCAGGCTTCCATCCCATCTTCATATGACCTCCAAGAGATGGACTGCCTACCTGTTTGCATTATGTTTTTTTCTTTTTGATGTATGTACATGTGCAGATGTGAATATGTGTGTATATATGTGTGTGGGTACACATGTATATGTGTGTGCATGTATGTGTGGCTGGAGATAAATCTTAGATTCCTCAGGCACCATTCACTTTGGTTTTTGAGACAGGGTCTTTCACTAGGACCTGGTGCTTACTGGTTAGGCTAGGATGGCTGGCTGTCTCTGCTTCTCCATGCTGGGGTTACAAGCATATACCACCACATCTGGTTTTTCCCTGGGTCCTGTGACTTGAACTCAGTTCTCATGCTTGCATGAGAAAGTTATTTCTAAGTGCATATTTTAGATATTTTTGTTTGTCTTAAGAGGGCTCAGTTATACTCCACAGGCCGTGTGGTAACTTTTTGTGGCCACCTTTTTTGGTTTGTGACTGGGGAAGTTTTCTATATGCGTGCTTCATGACGTCCTTTGGCCTCTACTTGTTTACATATGAGATCACCTCTATTTTCTCTTCCTTTAGCCTGCGACAACTCAAATAGCACTATTCACCTGCATATTTATCCAAACCCAATAACACTGCAAACATTGAATCCATGGGGTGATATTCAGTGGTATCCAGATGACCTATAGTATACAAACATTAGGTTTTGGGTTTGTTTCTTTGTTGTGTTTGGTAGTTCTATGGATTGGACCTGGGGCTCCATCCCTAGGACACTTTCATACCCACATGACCGTGACTCTGAAGAGCCCTCTCAGACCTGCTTCAAGCACAGAGAGGCTGTGAAGGCTACTGTCTTCCCTGGGTACTTAGTGTCCTATGCTCTAGAACCAGAAATCATTTAAAGACTTGTTCACTTCGTTTCTCTGTCCTGGGTCTAGTCTGAAACCTTTACTCTCAGGCCCCTGGCTTACTGAGGCCCACAGATGTCTTCAACTATTTTATTGCAATTAATACACTCTGTGTCTTCACTGTGTTGTTATGGGCCCTTCCAGTGTATTTTGTCTGGTTCTCCCTAGCCAAATATATCATTTTTATGTCTTACAAAGCATGCCTTTTCCCCCTTAAGAGGTCGATCAGGGGTGGGGGTGGGGGATGCACAACTGATAAAGTGTTTGCCATGGGAACATGAGGACCTGGGTTAGGTCTGTAGAAGAGCCAGGGGCAGTGGCTCACATGTGTAATCCCAGCTCTGGGGAGGTAGAGACTAATGGATACCTAGCTAGGGTTTGCTTGCCAATCCAGCCTATTTGGTCAGCCTCACATCAACAAGACCCTGTTTACAAAAAAAAAAAAAAAGAAAAAAAAAGATGGATAGCTCTTGAGGAGGGACAATGCAGGCTGCCTTCCAGCACACACACACATCTGCATACACAGATTAGCACACACAAAGCCAATGAGGATTTTCTCCCATAATCCCCATACCTCAGAGTGACATGCCAGTATACAGAAATAAATCATACCCTCTTCTTGCAGAGAACTCTCAAATGCTTAGCTCTAGAACTGCCATTTACTAGCCCTGTGAACACAAGAGCCCCAGTGCCCTGTGCATAAAATGGTCATTCTCCCTCAGGCACTTTCTGCTGTGTGAAGCTGTTGCAAAGCTCAAATTGGATAAACTATCCTGGAAACCACAAAGGGCTAGCCAAGTGCAAGTTTCCTACTAGACGTGGGCACATTTAACACTCATTTCATAGTCCTTCCATCAAGCTAAACAAGAGTAACATCTTGGCAACAAATATACATATTGAAAATTTAGGGACATGAGTCTTACCCAGAGGACATTCCCCCACCTTCTGCTTTGCTTCTAATTGCAATTCATTATTTCCAAACACTGTGACACTTAATGGTTTTCTCCAATCTATTAGTGGTGGAAATGGGAAGCTCTTAGCTTCTCAAAACGATGATGTTTGTCCTTCCTGTCCCTGGAAGAGACACCAGGTAACCCAGCTGATCTAGAAATAGAACTCTGCCTTGTCTTTCTTCTTATAATGTAACCACATTACAGAAAAATCTAAAACAAAATATCACCTATACTCCATCTTTGAACACAGCTCTTCATGCATTTGCCCAATTATTACCTGTGAGCATAGAAGGCAGGAGGGCTGCAATGAAAATGGACATATAATTTTGTGTTCTATCTTTTTCCACTGATTATAGCAAGCATTTCTACGTACCCCTGTTTATCACTGAGCATGTGTGGGAATACACCTGCACATGCGTGTACATGTGTACATGTGCATACAGAAGTCACAAGTCACTATTGGATGTCTTCCTCAATTGCTGACCTTTTGAGATAAGGTCTCTGCCAATCCAGATCTCACCATGTGAGTTGGACTGGCTGACTAGCAAGCCTCAGAGATCTTCCTAACTCTGATCCCACCCAGTGCTGGGGTTAGAGACGCACACAGCCACATCCAGCTTTTCATGTGGGTATTGGGGCTTGCCTAGCAAACACTCTACCACCTGGGCCATCTTACCTGTCCCTATACTTATCTTTTTTTGTCAACATAGTATTCTGAGTATATTTAGCCATGATCCTTTTTGGTCAGGATTTAGGTTTTTCTATTGCTTTTTATCTTGATGCTGTGGGTGTTATTGATTTTTGTTGTTGTTTTTGATACTGTTGTTTTTGAGACAAGGTCTCTTTACTACATACCTCTGGATGTAATGGAACTCACTATGGAGACCAGGATCATCTTGAGCTCATAAATCTGTCTGCTTCTGTCTCCCAAGTGATGAGATTAAAGTTATGCACCACCACACCTGCATGGGCAGACTTTTAAATACAATATTTTGCCTTTTAAGATAAGGTCTCAAAAATATATTAGCTCAAAGGGTATGGAAAATTTCAGTTTTCTTGCAAGCATATGTCTGTTGCTTTCCAAAAGGATCCCACAAATTATGTCACTAGGCATGTGTGAGATCATTACAACCATCCTAGCAATGTGTGGTTTCTAATAAGATTTTACTAATTTAACAAATATAAATGCTCTCTGTTAAAATATATACTTATATTTATGTAAATGTGTGTGAGAGAGTGTGTGTCGTCTGGGACAGGTGCCTGCAGAGGACAGAAGTTGTGAACCACCTTATATGGATGCCTAAAACTGAAATCCAGACCTTTGCAAGAGCAAGTGTTCTTAACTGCTGAAACACCTCTACCAGTCCCAGATGCTGTCTTTTTTAAATGCTATTTTTATTTCCACAAATGAGAGAAAATTTTCAGAAGCTACAGTTTAGAGGCAAAAACATTTAGCACCAAGGAGAGAAGTCCTGGTAGCAAGATGTATCTTCACCAGGAGGTGGGAAGCATGCTGGTACCCAGTCCCTTCTGAGAGCTCACAAGCAGCCAATCCAGCTTCCCCTTTCCCCATCACATCCAGAGCTGAAATCCCCAGTAAAGTGGATTGTACAGAAGTAATTTCATGCACTGTTGGAACTCACCAATAGACAGATTTAGTATTGTTGAACTTCTGAAGCAGCCACATAAGCTAATGGTCCAGAAGGGATGAGATTGACAGCATGCAAGTTACCATCTGAAGACTGCCATCTCCACTTAGAAAAGATTTTCAGGCAAACAGAATCTGGTGTGGTGTTTACAGCTTCTTGGAGGGAGCCAAGCCTCTTAGCTTTAATATGTATATCAGGGAATTGTACTGGAAAAAAGTTCACTCCAGTTTTCTTGGTTTTAAATTGCTCATTTGCCTGAAAGAAGTGATATGAAATTTGTGAATCAGAATCTTGGAAACACGTTGATGGATGCAGATGACAGAAACGATATAGTTTAGGAAGTATGATCAGGGACTGCTGAGATGGCCCAGCAGGTCAAAGGTCAAGAATGATGACCTGATGTGTACTTAGTAAAGGTCTCTCCATTCTGGAGGATGCTACTTTGAATGATGATGTCCTTTGCCGTACAGAAGCTTTTTAGTTTCACAAGGTTGCATTTATTAATTGTTGTTTTTAGTGGGTGTGCTAACGATGTTCTGTTCAGAAAGCCTTTTTCTGTGCCAGTGAGTTCAAGACTATTCCCATTTCCTCTTCTCTCAGCCGAATAAACAAACAAACAAACACACAAACAAACAAACAAATAAATAAATAAACAAAACATTTAAAAGACCAATTACAATTTCACTATTTCAAATATTGGTTCTCTCTCTCTTTGTCTCCTTGTTTTGATTTTTTTTTTTTTTTCAGGGCAGGGTTTCTCTGTGTAATTCAGGCTGTCCTAGAACCATCTAAGTAGACCATGCTGGCCTTGAACTCACAGAGATCTGCCAGCTTCTGCCTTCTGAGTGTTAGGATTAAAGGTGTGTGCCACACCAGGTTCAGATACCCTTAAAAAATTCAAAGAAAACGACAGACTTAATTGTGATCACAATAAAGTCCTATATAGGCAAATATGCTATTAAAAGTAAAATTAACATGGTAATGTAAGCAGGGGTGGTTTAGTTTTAGTCATTTAATTTAATTAATTTATTTAGTTTTTCAAAACTGAGTTTCTCTGTGTAGCATGGCCGCCCTGGAACTCTTTCTGTAGCCAGGCTGACCTTGAAGCAGAGATTCACCTGCCTTTGCCTCCTGAGTGCTGGGACTAAAGGCATGTGTCATTACAGCTTGGCTCATTTTATTTTTTAAATTGTGTGTATTGTGTGTGTGTGTGTGTGTGTGTGTGTGTGTCTGTCTGTCTGTACACATACACGAATACAGTGCCTGTGAATGCCTGTGGTGTCATGCCCTAGACCTGGAGTTCCAGGCACCTATGAACTATGAGTTCCCAGGATGCTGGGAACTGAACTCTGTTCTTCTGCAAGAGCATTAAGCACTTTCAACTAACTACTGAACCATCATCTTGAAGTCCCAATAGAGGTATGTGTGTGTGGTGTGTTTAACAATTTAAGGCTTTTTAATTGTGTCTCATCTTGACCTATCCTTCACATAGTTAACATTTTTTTTTTTTGATACAAAGATAGATTGCTGAGTGTAGTTTAGTTGACAGAGTATTTACCTAGTATGCAGGAGGCCCTGAGTTCAATCTTCAGCATCATATAAATCTTGCTCCCTGCATACACCTGCAATCTCGTGACTCAGGACAAAGTAGAAACTAGAGGCTCAAGAGCTCAAGGTCATACTTAGTTACATAGCAAATGTGAGGCAAACCTGGGCTACATGAGACCCTATCTCAAAATAAAATAAAGTAAAAATAAAATGATGAAGAATAAAAATATAAAACTCCCTTATTTCAGTTAAACGACAGTATGAAGTATTCCTGTTTTTTTTTTGTTGTTGTTTGTTTGTTTTTGTTTTCACACGAAAACTGACTCCAGGAAACTAAAGGCCTTGCTCCTTGGTTACATGCCTCAGAAATAATTATAAAAGTTACTCCGATGGTGATAGCACCTGGCCTTTATCCTCAGCATTTGGAAGGCAGAGGCTGGAGGATCTCCGTGGATTTGGGACTAGTATGGTCTACAAAATGAGTTCCAGGACAGCCAGGACTGTTATATAAAGAAATCTTGTCTCGGAAAACAAAAAAAGTTACTCGAGGGCAGGCTTGCTAATCCATGCCTTTAGTCCCAGCAGAGGCAGGCAAATTCTGTGAGTTCGAGGCCATCCTGGTCTACAAAGTGAGCTCCAGGACAGCTAGGACTGTTAAACAGAGAAACTCTGTCTCAACACCCCCCACCCCACCCCTAAAAAAAAAAAAAAAATCCAAAAGTTACTGGAGTTCTTTTATTCTACCGAGGATTACCCTTAACGTGAGCAAAAAGGCTTAAACCCTCCCTGCCTGAGGCAGCCCGGCCTAAGCAAGACAAGAACCAGGTATGCAGACTGTGTGAACAGCAGGTGGCAGCAGTGTCCTTAAGAGTTTCAGCCCGTGCCTTTCAGTTCTCAGAAAGCAAGGTCACTATATGGACCACTGCAGGGGCTTCATTCGTCTACTCCTGAATTGGGTGGGCCATCCCCCTGCGTGTTCTCATTCTCTGCAGAAAATCCCCGAGGAATGAGTCGGGAGTCTGGGAGAGTCAGCTAGAGAACAGCTTGGGGGCTAAAAGCTTGGCTTTTGGAGATTGTGCTTCCCTGCACCCACATCAAGAGATTCACAACTGTCTATAACTCCATCTCTGGGGGATCCTATGTCTTTGACCTCCAAGAATATGCACATACCACCCACACACATATACATAATTAAGTAGTTCCAAAAAGATTGAATTTTCACGTTTACAATGGAAAAGTTCCTGTCTAGAGAATGCTAGGATCATGGCCAAGGGCTTCCATTTCTATCATTCATTCCACCCTCCCACTGCATTCTGGGATGCAAATGTCATAGCAATGTAATAGAGTGGTAGAGAAGGACACTTAGGTTGTAGCGGAGGAAGAGAGATTTGCATGAGCTGGACAGACTGGAAATCAGATTCGGCTGAAATATTTGTGCAAATTACTTAATACCCCAGTTTGACTGTAAAATGGTGTTATTGTAAGTTACCATGTAGATTATGAGAATTAGAAAAAAAATACAGAAAGTCTGTCTTATAATTATTTGAAAGATTCCCTAAGAGATTTAGAATGGAGAAAGCCAAAGAAAGGGCTCAGCAATTGAGAACATGCTGTCCTTCAGAGAGCCAGGGCTAGATTCCTGACCTCCATACATGTGCTGTGGCATGGCTCCCAAATAGATAAGTAAACAAAGTAACACATTAAATAATGAAGTAAGTTTAAAGTATGTAAAGAAAGAGTTCAGATTCAGTCAGAACAATTTTATATAGGGCTAGAAATGACCAGTAGTGTTTTGTTTATTCAGCCTTCTGTTTGTTGAAATATTAGTTTAAGTTGTTATAACTGAAAGAGATAAACTTGGTTAAAAAATGTCTTGGTGGCTGAGCAATGGTGGTGCATGCCTTTAATCCCAGCACTCAGGAGGCAGAATCAGGCTAATCTCTATGAATGTGAGGCCAGTCTTATCTACAAAGTGAGTTCTAGGACAGCCAGGGATATTACACAGAGAAACCCTGACTCAAAAAACAAAACAGACAAACAAAAAGTCCTTGGTGGAGTAATTGTTCAATAATTGACTAAGTAGAGAATTTTGCAGTGTTCGGCTACGCTGATTTTTAAATTATTGTTTAAATGTATATGCATATGTGCGTGTATGTATCTGAATGAGTTTTGTGTATACTATGTACATACAGATGTTCACAGAGGTCAAAGATGTCAGATCTCCCAGAATTGGACAATAAATGCTCTTAATGTTTGAGCCGTTTCTCCAACCATGTTTGCACTGATTCTGGCGATTGTACTTGTATTGATTAAACATGGAGTGGTATTCAGTGTACTTGCTGAATTAATTAATATGTGAATAGATGAATTAGAGGAATCTTGACATCAGTAAAAATGATCTTTCTGTGCTCAATGACTTCATGTGACATCAGCATTTTAAGAGCCCTGAAAGCTTTCTGGGTCATGAAAACACCCTCCCACACATCCCTACCCCCATTTGACTCACTGCTTACTCAGAGGCTACTTAATGATAGTGATTTCTTGAGCCTCTCAGGGTCACAGTAGTCCTCTGGTACCTAGCCAAGCCTGGCTCATACACTCACTTGCCATAGAGCACTGGCCTTAGCACCTGGAACTGATTCCTTATCCATCATGCAGGAATAAGTCCCGATCTACTTGTCTCTTGCATGGCTGTATAAACTACATCGATTGCTGAGATCAGGAAAGTGCTCAGTAAAGAAGGGGTTACTAAAGGTCAGGGGGATCCAGCAGAGGGAGGCTCAAACCTGCTCTCCAACCTCTTGTTTTTCTGGTCACCAACATCCACAATAGACAGGGAAGCATACCTGCTAAACTGCTTTCCCTAAGTCACCTCCAGTGAAGAAGAGGAAAATTCCAATGGCCCTACCACTGTCTGCTTCAGGGATGAGATCATTGCCTGGCATGCTGGGGGTGGAGGCTGCGAGGCGGACCACTACTCTCCCTTTCCATCCATCAGGGTTGTCCAGTCAGCCTGCTGCATATGGGTAAAGAAAGCCTGCTGGCCACAGTGAAAAGAACTAAGTGGGGAGAGTAGGAGAAAAGAGAACAGAGCTGGGGGTGACAGGGACAGCAATAGTCCAAACCTGAGAAGAGCATCAGAGACAAAAAACGAGGGCTTGGAAAGAGAGAAGCCTGAGGAGTGCTGTTTGCTCTGTCCTTTTCCCAAGCCCAAGAGCAAATTCATTAGAGAAAGAAAAAGACACCAAAGGGCAAAGAGCCAGCCATCCTGCCATCAGTGATGGTGACACATTCCAGCCAGAGCCAGCAAACCCATCACTGCTAGGTGACCTGGCCTCTTGCTACCAGCCAAGCAGTGAATTACCATCCCCTTATCTTGTGTTGTGTATTCATTGTTTTCTTTCCTTCTTTCCACCTCTCCCTCCCTCTGTCCGTCCGTCTGTCCATCCATGTATATATATAGATATATATATTATATAGAGAGAGATCTACCCTTCCCTCTTTCTCTGCTCTATCAATCCCAGGGGAACTGTAACATAACAGCTCAGCACCCTCGAAAGGTGCATTGTCCTCCCAAGGAACTTTTACCATGTAAAAGCTCATCCTTCTGAATAACATTTCTAAGGTAAAAGTACTTAGCTATGAACAGACTCTGAACTGGAAGGTTCTGAGGTTCAGTTAATCCAATTATCATGCGGCTCTGGAGTCCTGTCTACTCCTCTGATATCTGGCTTAATGAAGCCTGAACTTCAGTGTCAGAGCCTGCGCCTGGGGCTGGTTTAAGACTGTCACATGCCTAAAGGCCTTCTAATAATAAAATCCACTTTCCATATCATTATCTGGCACACTAAACACACTCACACTAACTAAAAATGTTTACTGTGGGAAAGATCAAAAGAACCTTGTTCTTTTTTCCCCCACTTTTTCATGTGTGTGTGGTATGTGTATGTATGTTTTTGTGTGTGTGTGAAGGGGAGCATGATTATATGCATGTGGAAGCCCAAGGTTGATATCAGGAATCATCCTCCATTGCTCATCCAACTTACCAAGTTAGGGTCCCTTTGTCAAACCCAGAGTCAGTCAACAGGACTAGTCTTGCTTGCTACCAGCCTTCAGAGCCTGGAATTATGGAGAACCACCGTGCCCACTTGGCATTTATGTGAGTTTCTTGCGATTTGAACTCAGGTCCTCATACTTGCTCAGGAATTATTTACGGCTGAGCCATCTTCCCAGCCCCAGGACCTTACTATTCTCTTTTGAAACAGTTAAACCACAGATGCTCACTCACTACACAGAGGCTGCATCGGCCAGGCTGTCATCACACAGGAAGAGGTGTTTGAGACAGCAGAAACAAACTTTAGCGTTATTTCAGGGAATTTAGAGGTTGCTAAAATTAAACATGAACGAGGTCGGCAGGATTTCATGCTCTCTGGGCCCTTGATGAAAACATCTTCACTCTCATTTCATTCCTGCTTTGTGAAGAACTCTTTTCTTTCTTTTTCTTTTTTCCCTGTGTGTCTCTTGTGTGTTCACAGGCCTTTGGGGAAAGCTCATTGGCCGGGGCCCTGTGCCAGGGAAGCAACTGACCAGATGGTTCTGCTTGTGGCTATTGATAGCCACCGTGAAGATTTTGACCTGCTCCTCGCTTCCGCTGCAGAGCCTTTCTGAGCCCTCGGTCCTACCTGCCTGTTCCTCCTGCAGGGATACCTAACCTGGCCAAATGCTTGGCCTGTTCAGGGTTACCCTGGATGTATCATGCAACTGGTAAGTGGACAAAGTTTGAGGCTTAGACAGCGATCACTCTGGTAACCTTGCCTTTTGCCCTCTGGCTAACTCTGCCCTTGTCCCCTCTCCCTTTGTATATAACCTCCCTCATTCTGCACCTCCCAACCTGCCAGTGCCCACAGTGTACCTACCCTGCTCAGGGTAGTTCCCCAGGGGGCTTCGGCTACAGGTCCACTTCTCTTTTCTGGAGGCTTCTCTGTCACATAGGATGCTGCCCAGACCAACACCCTTGAATCTGAAGGGTGATATTATTCTTCATCTATCACAAGCATCACTGTTGTGTCTCCTTTCCCTCAAAGCTCTGAGGCAGGAGCCGCCACCATGAACATCTCAGGACTGGGACCTCAGCACCTGCTGGGGTGACACTCCTGTTCATCTTTTGGCATGTTCCCACCCAAAGAGGTGAGGTGAATGTGGGACTTGGCTTCATTTCACCTGGGTCTCCTGTGTCTGGACTCCTCTGAACTTTAGCCTCACAAGGCAGATGCTGAGGAGTCAGGTGGAAAAGTCCTAGCGAAGCTCTAGGCCTCAGGTTCACAGTCCTGGATTTTTTTTTTTTTTTTTTAAACAAAACAAAACTCTTTCCTCCTCACTGGCTTTGTTTACTGGACTTTTCCTCACTTCGAATTTCCTTCAGCAAACAGAGGCTTGCTGCTTGTCAAAAGCAAACAGCGTGCAGGGTAATGAAAGGAAGGGTTGGTGTGGGCCGAGCAGGACAGCTTCTCCACTTATCTGTGAGGAAGAGGTTCACCCAAGCAAAAGGACCCAGGCTTTATAGCAGTCATGTTCCTTTGGCCCTGTTTAACAGGCAGGAATCTACCTAAAGGATAGGTGTGCTCCTCTTAGGGGACAGAGCTGGGCCCAGGAATAATAAACTAATTAAGAGGCTGGTTCTTTGAGTATAGCCAACTTGCAGTGAGTCCAATGCCCTGCTTTCTTGGGCCATTTTTCTCAAGCAGAGAAGCCATTCAGGGTGTTTGTTTTTCTTTTGAACAGGAAAGCAGCAGAAAGCTTAGGCCTGGCTTCAGACCAGACCTGTTCTTTGTCTCCTGTCAAATCAGTGGGCAAGGGTACACTGCCATCCAGTGTCAAAGGGACAGGGATGCAGAGCTAGGCCATGCCCTACATGAAGGGGATTGGCTATTTGCTGGTGGGAGTTTTCTTATTTGGATTCTACAGCTCAGTTCTGGGATTTCCAAAGGACATCTGGATAGTCCATCAGAAGGCTCAGGACCTTTGCACTGCTCACCCTCAAACTAACCACTCCTCTGGGCCCCTCCCTTGAGCAACAACTGACTCATTCTTAGAGTGGAGTCTAAGATGAAACACAAGCAGCCTTGTGCTCCAATCCCAACTCTACTATTTTCCATCCCGGTGTTCTTTTGGACCTTCAGTGTGGCTGTCAGTAAATAAATAGCTGTCAGGCGATAGCATTGCTGATTCATATTATAGTTGATGTAAATAAAATATGCTGTGTAAAACAATTGGACCATGGATTGTCTGTCTGGAAGCAAGGTGTAAAATATGTGTCTCAAAGCTGGGTTTACACACTTTTCATTCACTGATCTTAGCTAGAGCAAATATGGAACAAACAGTGTTTGCTGCTTCCTCTGTCTGATGCAAGTATTCCTCTCTGTCTTGTGCGTGCGTGTGCGTGTGTGTGTGTGTGTGTGTGTGTGTGTGTGTGTGTGTGTGTATGTGAATGTAGGATATATGTAGGTAGAATACATGCACACATGTATGCAGGCACGTATGAATGTGTGTATATGTTGAGGCCAGAACAAGTCCAGAATCCTACCAGCTCCTACCAGTTTTATACTCTCTGCCTCCCTTGGGTCTCTCACTGACCCTGGAACTAGGCTGATGGTCCACAAGTCCCTGTGACCCTCCCCAGTGCTGGTGTCAGTCACAGGCCTGTGAGGGCACAGTCAGTCTTGTTCCTTGCATGGCAAGCATTCTTACCCATTGGGCCACCCTCCTCTTTGTAATGACATGGTTCTATCCATCAGTTATCTGCCTTCCTAACTTTATATGCAGCCTTATCTCCACCAACCGTGAGAAGGCTGATAGAGGAGCCTCACAGGAAATGCTCTGGATATGACGTTAGAAACCCTAGATCAAACACAAGCCCTGCTGCCCCTTAGCTGTGAGATCAACCATCTGGTCTCTGGCTCCACGTCTGTAAAATTAGGCCTGTCTTCCAGTTCTAACATCTTTGATGATTTTATGACTCTGGGCAACTTGGAAAATTTCTTCACTTCAGGCAAAGACTGTGGATGCTTAGTCTAAAGGCATGTCATGAAATATATTCCATCACATTCTGAAAACAGAAAGAGCGAGACCTTCACTCTGGAGCAGGCAAACATCTGCTGCCTTCCACAAACAGTCCTCATCTCCTATGTTCAAGGTAGAATTGACTTGAAAATTGTCCCAGTGGGGCTGGCACAGTTGATAAGGTACTTGCTCTGTGAGCCTGAGGAACTGGCTGAGGTTAGTTTCCAGGGAGCACTGGGGAGGTGGGAGCTGGAGGATCCTTGGGGTCTTGCTGGGTAGGGAGTCTAGCCAAATTGTTGAGCTCTAGGTTTTGAAAGAGATCCTGTCTCCTGTTTCAAAGGATAAGATAGGGAGAAACTAAGGAGATTACCTGACATCGATCTCTACACATACCCTGTACATACATGTACACACATATGTGAACACACACATTCAGAGTAAAGCTGGAAGGCTTCTCCTCTCCTCTCCTGAGAAGTCTCAGACATTCTTTCTCTGTGACATTCCAGTGAGAAAGGAAAAGTAGCATTTTAAGGTTCACACCAGTGAGACCAATAAAGTCCCTCGGCAAATCCAGGAAAATACAGAATTTCTAGGAGCCACGAGGAGGCTTTCACCCACAGACTCTGTGGTTCTCCACTGAGGGGTAATATCTGACTTGAACACCCTTGTGGTGGGAACAGTTCACGCTCCTTACTGTTGCCCAGCAGCAAGTGCTTGTGAAGTGAGTTCACGAAGAGACCTGGGTATTAAGATGGCAATAACACAGCTGAACAATTTGTTGAGTTGGAGGTGGAGGAGAATGAGAGAGTTCCCCTTCTCTGTCCCTCACCTGTTTGAGTCCCCCGCATCATACTCCACCTCTTACAGTATGGAAACCATTTAGTGGAGACAGATGATTTCCTAGACCTGGTACTGGGATTACCTGGAGTAAATCACTTCCTCCTCTGCCCCTGGTGGAATATGTGTCTTGCTCAAGTCATAATTCAAACATTCTGCCTCCACTGAGCTGAGACTCTGGGATGAAGGCTGGAGTGTGCCTGGACCAAAGGGAATGAGCACCAGGAGTTGATGAAGGGGTATCTGCAGTGATATAATCCCTGCTCCAACAAGTCTGTCCCCGGGGCTCAGAGACAGTATATTCTCACTTCTTTAAACCTGAAGAATTATCTAAACCACAAATATAAAAATATCACTCTGTTACTGAGATTTCTGTTTACATGTAGCTTTCTGGAAATCTATTTGTCTCCTCAGTGAATATCACTTCCCTACTGAAGAGAGATTATTATCCCTTAGCTATTTTGTAACAAAGACTGGGACATGTGATTCCGATACCTACAGGAGGACAAACAGCTTCCATTGGGAGTCAACAAACGTGAAAAAAAAATAAAGATTAAAAAAATTACGTGTATGTGTGTGTGTCTACATGAATTTTGTGTACCACATGTGTGCAGGTGCCTCCCTCCAGAGGCTGCTGTGGTAAAGGGAGGGCTCGGATGTGTGAGCTGCAGTCAGGTGGTTATAAGCTGCTGAATAGGTGCTGGGAACTGAACTCAGATCCTCTGAAAGCACAGTGTTCATTCTTAACCACTGAGTCACTTCTCTAGCTCACAACCAACTTTATTTTTGTAACATCAGAGAGTAAATCATGAGTACTCACAACTCTAAAGAGCATTAAAGCAGCTCAAGCAATAAATGAATGAATGCATTGCACCAAAGCTTCATTTTTAAACCTGAAACCAAAAGATAGTATAATTTTATGTATCATGATTTTTCAGGTGTGTGCGTGCACACACACACACACACACACACACACACACACACACACACATACACGCACACACACATATATAGGCCAGAGGAAAAAAATTAGCATCTTTCTTTATGTTTCTTATTGCGTAGAGACAGGGTCTCTCCTTCAACAAGAGGCTTATATATAGCCAAGCTGACTGGCCAGCAAGCTCCCAGGATCCACCATCTCTCTGTCCTACAATGCGAGGGTTACAGGTACATGCACCCATGCCTGGCTTTTTTTACATAGGAGCTGTGGATTCAAACTCAGATCTTCATGCTTGCCAGGCAGGTGATCTTACCCACAGAGCCATCTCTCCAGCCCATGAGCTATTATTCTCAGTTGGGTCTTCTCTCAACCATTTAAATATTTCAAAGCCATTTTGGCTCTCACCTTGTACAAAAACAGTTGACAGACTGAAGTTTCCCCTAGGCCACAGTCTACCAAGCTTTGGTTTAGATGGTTCCCCAAGGAAAGCCTATAAAAAGGTAAAATTTAGTTTCCTATAAGTATAACCTTTCCCTGGTAACACTGGCATCTTAATAAGAAAAATGAAAGCCAAAAGAACCAAATTATTAGTAGAAGTACCTCAAGATTAAGGGATGTGTGTGTGAAAGATATTTCAGTGGATAAAGGCACCTGCTGCCAGGCCTGGTGGCCTGAGAGCCATTTCCTGCACCAGTTCCAGCAAATTATCCCACAGATTGGGCACATGCGTGAATACATACACAGGAGACAGATGGGTGTCTGTGAGAGAATCAAATAAATATAATTTTAAAACTTTTTGAAATGAAGAGTAAGGGAAAACTGTCTTGTTCAAGTCCCTCATTTAATCTCCCCTCCCCCCCATAGAGTTTCTCTGTGTAGCCCTGGCTGTCCTGGAACTCTCTATATAAACCAGGCTGACCTTGAACTCACAGAGCTCTACCAGCCTCTGCCTCTCTAGTGCTGAGATAAAGGTGTGCACCACTGCTGCCCAGCTATCATTTGGTATGTCACAAACTATCACTAACGTCTTCTTCAGATAGGGGATGGTCCATCTCTATCATTACATGTCAAGAACACACTGAGTTCAAAGACAACAAAACACCAGCTCCTGCCCTCAGAGAGGGGCAGCTGTTACAATGGATCAGACTCTGGCAGTCAACTTCCTCTTGCTGTATAACAAAGAGCTAAAGATTACCACTTAAGTTATAAATAGCAAAGATTTATTTGGGCTCAGAATTTTAGAGATTTGGGTCTGGGGCAGGGTAGTGACATCATGGTGGGAGCAGATGGCAGAATAAAATTGTAGCATCAGGAAGCAAAAGAGGGAACAAGAAGGAGCCAGGGTCTCACTGGGGGCATGTTCCAATGACCTAAAGACCTCTCATTAGGCCCCACCCCCTGAGCCTTCTACTACCTCCTGATCATGCCACTCCAAGGACCACACCTTTAACATGGGCCTTTGGAGGACACCCAAGATCTCACAAAATAATGTACATTTACCAAGGATATACTCTCGGCCAGGCACTGGATTAGATGTTCTGCATTCGAAGGACACTGAATTCTAAACATCCTAGGTAATTGGAGTCTAAGGGTGATTAAGGTTAGGTTAGCAAGTCCCTTCCATTACTTTGACTTTATTTGCTAACACAGAGGCACAGCCAGTGTAGGTGAATGACCTGGATGACCAAAGTGTGGATATACTCAGAAGAGGAAGCAAAAATACCCCCAGTGCTGGGATTACATGTGCACATCGCCATGCCTAGCTTTGTTTATTTTTTTATGTAGGTTCTGGAGATCAAACTCAGGTCCTCATGCTTGAATGATGAGCACTTTACTGGATAATCTCCTATTTCACAATCTTTTCGTTTTCTTTATTGTTTGACATGTTCTTTTTTTTGCCAATGTACTCCCTACAAACCCATGTAACATAGTTCAGCTCTAGGGTGGTGAGCTGATTGCTCCCTTTAATGTCAAGTGAGGCTGAGGTTTGTTCCTCTGGCTCTCTGGAAATGGCAATATCCTGGTGTGCTTTCTGTTACTTTGCCAAAACACTGACCCAAAGCAGCTTGCATAGGAAACTCTTTATTTGGTTTTCATTTACTGGCCATCAGCAAGAGAAGCCAGGGCAGGTGCTCAAGGTAGGAACTGAAGCAGAAACCATGGAGGCTGCTTTCTGGCTCACTTCCCATCCCCTGCTTAGCTTGCTTTCTTATACAACCCACGACCACTTGCCAGGGCTGGCATCGCTCACAGTGGGCTGGGCCACCCCACATCAACCAGAAATCCAGCAAGTTCCCCACAGACTTGCCTTTGGGGCAAGCCGATGGAGGCCATTCCTCAGCTGAGGCTCTCCCTTTCCAGACTGAGGAAACTAACCAGCTCCCTCCATGTAGGCAGGCAGGGTGTGCACCATCACTCGAGGAAGTGGGAGGTTGCACACTCATGTAGTTACTATCCTAGGATTTCTAAAGTGCCTACTCTCCCGTGTTCGGGCTCTCAGTCAAGAATGTAATTGAAACCCTAGGACAATAGAGTGTGAAAGGGAAGATACCCCCTGGTGTGGATAGCCTGGCCAGACAGACCAAAAAGTACAATGCAGATACTTGGCTTTAAGCCTTGCGCTGGCTGGAGGGGGGTGGTGGGTGAGGGAATGGGCTATGCCCTATACCAGAAATATTTTGCTAGCAAAAAAAAAAAAAAAAAAAAAAAAAAAAAAAAAAAAAAAAAAAAAAAAAAAAAAAAAAAGCCACAGCTAGCTATGAAGCTCAAGGTTCTGTCTGAGTAAACCTGCTCAGACTCAGAACAGCCTGCTTCCTCCTGTTAACAGGCTAACGACATAGAGACAGAAGCTGCAGCCAGACCTGGAATCATCAGGCAGTTAAGGATTTTGGCAAAGGAGCTCAGGATACTTTATCTTCAGTCAGCAATGCTTGTACCTCAGGTAAACTGGTGTCCAAGTAAGCAGGAAACCTGGGTTTTCAGAGTGTCATTACAAAGCTGCAAGGCAAACCTCCATCATGCCCTAGGAGAGACAATGGAGCTGGGCACTGTCCTTTGGAGGCTGTAGGGGTAGGTGGCTCTTTGGAGAGTTGCTGACAGTCCAGTCACTTGGGGGTCACTTTTTTCCCCTCTGCAGTGGGGCTGTCTGTGCTGTTCACTAACTCCGGCCTTCAGGCCCTAAGGACTGGCAGGGAAGCCCTTGTTTCCTTGTGATTTTAGGGGGAAGATAAAAATTAGCTACAGAGCTAACAGGCCTCTGCCCTGACACAACCTGATGGCTCGCACTGAAGAAATGAGCCTCATAGGCAGTGATACAGGTGAGTAGGGAAAAGGTGAGGAACAGCTATTTTTTCTGAGGCCTGGGGAGGATGATTTTGATGGCTGATTACAGTGATGTAAAGTGTGATTATGTTTCTGTGACAGCCCATCATTGAGCTTGTTTGTTGGGTACTTATTTAACCATGTCCAGAGTTTTATGGTGCAGGTATTATATTATTATCATTATTCTCCCCCGCTTTTCAGTGAGGGAGATAACTAGAGAAGTCACTTATTGAAGGTCACAACAGTAAGTAGTGGAAGTGACTCAAATTCTGGTCTTACTTCAGGGTCTGGTTTTTTGCTTACCATCTGTGCTATCTTTTCAGAAGCATGGTTTGCATTTCCTTGTGGCTGCCTCCTGCCCCTGTCTCTATTTATTCTCTAGTAGCAAGAGTCTTTCCCCCAAATAAGGCCCGTGTGAGCCCAGTATAGCCTTTTATTAGCTCTGGGTCAGACAAGAGATACAGGATAGCATGGGTGGACTCAGTAGAATAAAATTTTGTTGAGCATGGAGCAGAGGAGAAAAGGAGAAAAATGGAAGGAATGTGGAAACTACAGATTTTTTTAATTGGTCATTTTTATAAAATTATTTTCTTATTCTGAATTATAAGTTCACGTATAGTAGATTAAGCCTTTTTTTTTTTTTTTTCTGGGTACAAAATTCAGGGCTAGGCAAGAACTCTGTCCACATTTCCAGTCTGCAGAACTACACTTTTTAGAGATCTCTATCCCAACCTTGCAAAAGGTTCCTTTTGAAAGACCCGAATTGGAAATAAAAATTGTGTGGCTCAGTCTAGACTGGAGCAGGAATCACTGTATAGTCAAAGAAATTGCTTAATGCCATATTTTGGCTGTGACCACACTTAAAAATAACAGTTTCTCTCTCTCTACGCTCCCCCCCCCCCGTGTGTGTGTGTGTGTGTGTGTGTGTGTGTGTGTGTGTGTGTACATGCATGTGTACTTCCATCAAGCGTGTACACTAATTTAGTCCGGAGGTCCCCTATGGCTGGGGGAGGGGGAGGGGGAATTATTGCTGATGTAGATGGATAATTGATGAAAAGGAAATCAACCTAAAGCAACGGCAAGCTCCTGCCCCGCCCCCGTGGCTCACACCAACACAGGGCAAGCTCCTGCCCCGCCCCCGTGGCTCACACCAACACAGGGCAAGCTCCTGCCCCGCCCCCGTGGCTCACACCAACACAGGGCAAGCTCCTGCCCCGCCCCCGTGGCTCACACCAACACAGGGCAAGCTCCTGCCCCGCCCCCGTGGCTCACACCAACACAGGGCAAGCTCCTGCCCCGCCCCCGTGGCTCACACCAACACAGGGCAAGCTCCTGCCCCGCCCCCGTGGCTCACACCAACACAGGGCAAGCTCCTGCCCCGCCCCCGTAGCTCACACCAACACAGGAATGAAATGTAATTCTCTCTTGCACACTGACTTACTTCTCACCGCTCAGGAAAGGGTAAAAAATGGATTACCTGGAGACCCCCAAAGCTGCTAACCTATTAGGGAGGCTCTGAACTCTGCTGAGGAATTTCAGTATAGCAAGCCACTGAATTCTCTATATGTGACTCAGCACTGGGCAGCAGAGATGGACCATTGGCAGATCCCCTGGGGCACATGAATATTAATGGAAATTCTCAACCATTCATTACTGTAGATGGATTTTTTCTTTGGGCTGCCAGCTCACAAGTAACAGCAGAGAGACTTATTATTAATTATAAAATAGCTTAGGTTTGTTCCTAATTATTACAACTTAAATTAACCTATATTTTTAAATCTACACCCCTTTTGTGGCTTGATACCTCATCTCTCCGTATTGCCCGTCTGCTTCCTCTGTGGTGGCTGATGACTCTGCTTTTCTTCTTCCCAAAGTCCTCTCTGCCTGGAAGTCTCACCTACACTCTTCTGCCTAGTTATTGGTCATTCACCTTTTTATTACAGCAATCACAGTAACACATCTTTACGGAATGTAGGCTGTCCCACAACACTATACAGTTGAGGGTGATCTTGAACTCACAAACTTCCTGTTTCCACCTCCAGGTGCTGTAATTACAGGAGTGTGCTACCCTATCTAGTTTATATGATGCTGGAGCTTGAAGCCAGAGCTTTGCACTTGCTCTACAAAACTGACCCCGCATGCTCAGCCTCAAGTTTATGTAGTGACTATCTTTAAGTTTCTTCTTAGACTTGTTTGTTTGCATGTGTGTTCATGTATGAGTGTGGTCATGCGGATGCCATGGTGCATAAATAATGCTCAGACGACAATTTTAAAGAGCTGGTTCTCTACGTAGGTCCAGAGGTTCAACTCATCCTCAGGTTTGGCAGCAAGGGCTTCTACCTCCTGAGCCATCTTGCCTGGCCCTGAGTTTGTTTGTTTGTTTGTTTGTTTATGTTCTAAGAATAAGAAAACTCTTAGGATAAAACCAAGGTATGGTAAGATCAAAAGTCTGAGAAAGTGAAATGTTACAAAGCAAGGGTTGTGAGGCAGTAGAAAGGAAACTTTTAAGTGAGTCTGGCAGGGGATAAAAAGCCACAATGGTGCAAAACAACAATGGTAACAAAGCGAGAAACCCTTGGTGGACAGTGAAACAGCATTTACCAGCTAGAAAAATTCTTGTTTCTAAGGTCTAGGAAGCAAGAGTGAGTCCTGGCCTGCTGTGGCCAGAGTACCTTTGAGAAAATTATACGGCATGATCAAGAAAACCCTTTTTACTGCTTTTAGGTGGGTAAACTCTTCCTGGTAGAGGACATGTCTGTCTTTGATGTATTCCTGTATCATTTACTCTCAACTGCTATGTAATCAGATCTCTCTGTGTGTGCATCCATCAGCGGCTTCCTCTGTATTACTTTGGCTCCTGGAGGGAAGAAGTCCATCTTATACTTTTCCTGCATTTTCTGTGTCATCTTTCGGGGGGTAGGGGTTGAGATAGAATTTCTCTGTGTAGCCCTGGCTGTCTTGGAACTTGCTCTGCAGATCAGGTTGGCCTCAAACTCAGAGATCCACCCAAGTGGATCCTCCTGAGTGCTGGGATTAAAGCTGTATACCATTATCACCCAGTCTAACATGATGCATTCTATTCTTAAATGAGAACAGGACTTGATTCCTGATCATTTAGGCCAAATTATACAGCTTAATTCCAATACATACTCCCTGTCTAATAGCAGACAACATTGGGGATCTTTCAATGCCAAAATGATCAGAACAAGAGATTAGAGTAACAAAGGTATGTGGTGTGTTTGTGTGCGCATAGATGCCCTTCTCTCTCACTCTCCATCTTTACTTTTGTGAGACAGGCTCTGCTGTTGCACCTGGAGCTCACTGATTTAGCTAGACTGGCTGGCCAACACATCTTCTCCCTACTGCTGGGATTACAGGCACACACTACACCCTGCTTTTACCTGGGTGCTGAGGACCCAGACACTTCATCCACTGGCCATCTTCCCTGCAGCCTCTTTACACTCACTTATAACATTCTCGTTTCTGGTCAGACTATTTTTTATTCTTTTTGAATTTCTTGTGAAGGGGCTAGGCTGACAGTGGTGGAATGCTCTGGAAAGAAATGTCTATATGAGTATCAGGAAAAGAACACAATAGTGGCTTCCCACTGGTCATGCCAGGCATTAGTTAGATTTGGCTGACTTGGGGTTCCCAGGATGCAGACCTTCTGGCTCTCAGTGGAGCCGGTATGCTCCTTCCTCTGTGTACTGGTTCCCAAAGTCTACATCTAAGGTTACTGGATTTTCAGCAACAGACTGACATGATTCTTTAAGCCCAGTGCTGGGCTCACTTTGGGTAATGGCGTCCTTGGTAACTCCTTGGGGAGTTTTTTACTGTGAGTTTTCATAGAAGAAGTAAGCTTGGGATGAAGCTGGTGTGGAATGTGGCCAGAGCATCAAAGCAAGGTTCACTGGGAGGTGGCAGGGCTCTATTATTCTATTGTAGGCAGCAGTTGGGACTTTAATGCTTGATCTAAAAATCTAAACAAGCATTCATTCCACTGGGAATGTAGAATTCTAATTCATTACTGAGTTGAGAACAAATTAGAAGCCATCATCATGGGCTGCTCTTCTGAAAAAAAAAAAAAAAAAAAAAAAAAAAGAGCACGGTGTTGGTGTGTTTCTTACCTGTCATCAGTTTTCATCTGGATCCAGTGGGCCAGTGGATTCCACATCTATCTTGCCTTAGTAGAACAAATGAAAGCTAACCTGCTCTGGAGGTGGATCCCAACTGCTCCTGTGGATTTCTACTGCTGGGCTTAAAGTGTCCTGTTGTGATAAACACTGACCAAAGCAGCCTGCTCCTCTCAGTTTTCTTCAGCAGAGACCCAGGAGCTTCTGGGCTCACCATTTAACTACTTGTGTGGCCCAGACCCACTCACAACACCCACAGTAAACTGGGCCATCCTACAATCAAGACAAATGGCCCTGACAGACATACCCCACAGGCCAGTCTAATGGAAGAATTTCCTTAATCGAGGTCCTGCTTTCCATGTGTGTCTGTGTCACCTTAACAACAAAGCTTAGCTATCATAAGCAATGTTTAGAATTCTGTCTGCCTGCACTGAGCAGCTGGTCCACACACAGAGACGAGATCCAGAATCATGTTTTCAAAGGCCAGTACTTAAAGTGAAATGCATGTCATTTCCCTGTGTTTTCATTTTGGGCCATTTGTCTCACCAACCAATGAATTTTATATCTTATGGGACACTGTAGCCGCACAAACAGTGGTAGCCACAATAGCAGCACTAGTGACTTTGTGTGTGTGTATGTGTGTGTATGCGTAGAGGTGCATATGTGACAAGTGTAGGTGTGTGTGCGGAGGCCAGGAATAAATCTCAGCTGTCTTCCTCAGCCACTGAGCTCTTTATCTTTTGAGACAGGATTATTCACTGGCCTCTTACTTGCCAAGTAGGCTGGATGATCGAGTAGCAATTCCCAGGGACCTGCCAGTCTTCACCTTCCCAGTGCTGTGATTCTGGGGGTGCATCACTGTGCCCAGCTTTGTAATTTTTTTTAAAAAAATATGTAGCAGTGTTTTGTCTGAATGTATGTCTGTGCACCACTTGTGTGCATGGTACCTACAGAGGCCAAAAGATCTCATGGAACTGGAGTTAGAGATGGTTGCGAGCTGTCATGTGGGTGCTGAGAATTAACCAGGACTCCCCTCGAAGGACAGAAAGACATCTTTCCATCTACTCCCTCTCTCCTCTTTAATGTGGGTTCTGGGGGTGGCCCTCAAGTACTGTACTATCTCCTCAGCCGGGGACTTCTCTTTAAGAAGAGTCACTTTAGTATTTCCATAAGGGCTCAATACAGGTGCAGAGCTGAGTTAGAGACTGAGAGGGTGGCATTGTAAACTTATTACGTCATTGAGCACTTAGTCCTAAGGAAGTTCACAGCATGGAAAGAGGTAAAACCACTTCCTCAGATGAAGACATGTAATGGTCACATTAACCAGGTTTTGCAGGAGCAGCCAGGTCCTCTGGTGAGTGGAAGTGAACTGGACAAGTGGTCTTGAATGAGTACCCAGCCTCAGAGGAGGCAGTTTCCCCATCTCAGCATCTGTGTACAGGGGAACAGCCTTGGCAGGCTCTGATAAGGCCCTGACTCAGCTCTTTGTTCTCTCAGGCCTGGCAGCAGCTGGAAAGTGAACTCTTATAATAAGCAGCAAGAATCAGCCTTATCCTTTGGGTCAGTGCCCATCTGTCAGACACTTGACAAAGTTGTGTTCCTACTAGGAAATGCTCAATACAGCCCCATTCATTGTGTGACACACAAAATTTATGTCATCTGTTGGAAGAATGCAGCTCTGAAAACCTTCAGTGTCAGAAGCATACGTGACAGAGGGGACACTTCTTGTGTTGCCTGGCATCTCGCGATACTTTCCAAACCCATCCATAATTCTGGAAGAGACAGCTCCCCAAATCTACTAGTGTTTTTATTTTGGTTGGAGAATTCAATTTTTTCCTATGTACATCTGACTGTAAAAAAGAGCATCTATATATAGGGTTTAACAAGCTGAGACAAATGTTAACACGTTCAAAATTTGTTCAAGTAAAACATATTTTCATGGAGAAAAGCAAAACAAAACCAGGCTCCATGAAGACACTCCAGCATTCATGACAGGCAGATTTTCCCCCCTAACAGGCCCCAGGAAGTCAGTAGAGAAAATGTCCTGTTCACTACCAGCTTTAAGTTCAGAATGGACTTACAATGTGCTTTTCTTCTTCCCAATGAAGGCCCCAGAACTTTCACATGAATGTCTTGAAGATGCTTATATTCTTATCCATATTCCTCCTTAGGTCACGGTAAACTCTGAACTACTACATTGTCCACCTGCTGTCTTAGCAATGGGATTCACAGTATGAATCTTGGATCCTCTACACTTCACATGTCCCAGTCAGCTTCCAGCCTGGCTTTGCTTTGTTGGAGTCCTAATCTCTTTACCCTGACTTCACAGGGTGGCTGCCCAGAGGCTATCACACTGGGTCAAACCCCAGGCATGTGTATGGGAAGACATAGCTGTTCTTTTATGTTGATTTGAAAGATTTTAAAATTATTGAGTTGGCATGATGTTTCATTCATAGAGAATTGATCTCAGGAACCCAGGGGAGGTCTGATGTTAAAGCCACACCCTCACAGTTATGCCTGCTGCTAACTGGTAGGCCACACCCACATCTTTCAGGGCTCCTCTCCTACATATATCTGCTGTTGCACGTCCTTGTTTTCTGTTGCTGTGTCACGTTTTCAGCAGATGCCAAGTTGACCTTCGGCGTCTCTAGGCTGAAGTCTGAGGTGCTGGTTATCACTTGTGGGCTGTGGACTCTGCAACCTGACTTGCTCTTTCGCTATTTGTGAGGTGAACAAGACTATAGATAGCACATAAAAAATGATATCCAAGGACAGTACCAGTTCCAGTTACCCTTATCCAGGGCGACGTGAGGGTTCTCTTAGCACCACAAAGGTGGTCTTAAATACCTTGGTGGTGGTCTTCTGGCTACATGACAGGCCAAGAACAGAAGCAGTGGAACAGAACTTGCTTAAGTGTCTAGCCTGGGTTCCATAGTCAGGTCCCCATAGCGGCACCTAGTGCTCACAGACACCTAGTGCTCACTTCATCTGTGCGGTACCTCAGGTTGAGGCCCTTCACAGCAACTCCTGATGGGAATCCAGAACTGAAGAGAGAGCATTGTATTACAGCAGAAGGAACTGGGGATAGGAGAACAGGAGGAAGGCCGAGACTCACAGGGTAAAAGTTAAGCCTCCCTCACCTAGGGTAAGGGAACAGCTTTCTATATAGATAGGACAGTCAGGTCTCCAGGCTCCTTTTTAGGTTATTCCCACACAACCAGCACAGTTAGTACTTGGGAACTAAAACATTATTTGTACATGCAAGTGAGTTTCGCTTTACACTCCACTATGTTTGCTTTTGGTGAGAACTGCTCCCAGCCCTTTTAAATATTGCTGTAGTATAACCAAAGGAAGCTACCTCATACTGCTTATAATCTGTTTCTGTTTGCTTCGAGAGATAGGAAACAATATTTTCAGTTTCTAACTCAGAAAATGAAGATGTATTGCCGTGGAGAACGTGGATTTGAAAACAGAAAATCACAAATCTCTACCAAAGCTGAGCAGAACCACAGATTTGGTACTTCAACCCACCATTGGCTAAATTGAAATGTGAACACATCACTGTTTAAGACTTAGCTAAAGATTCATAGCAGTAAGCTAACTATAAAAGGTCTCTTAGTCCATGGAGCTATGCCAGAAGACTTTTGGAAAGGGCTTTTTCTGACCGCTGCCACTTCAACACACTTAAATCACTGCTAAGAGTAACCAGGGGATCTAGCATTGCAGTGATGTTCCAGTCAAGTCAATCACAGTCTAAAATCCACAAAGTTAAAGAAAAAAAATGACAGGACCACTAGATTTAGAAAATGTCCTACAATGTGCATTTTATTCCATATCATTATACAATGTTTACATACAGTTAAAACTCATAAGAAAATGCCATTTCTTTATCAGTTATGTATGTGGTGCCTAGATCTTTTACCCTGACATGGAGAACTGGAAAGAGTGCTCTCTCTGCTGAGCTGAAGGGGCTGCAAGTGTGTCAGTTGGGAAGGAATGGAACTCTTAAAAGACCCGATGTGGCTTCCAAACCCTTGACTTAATGAACACAGGCATGAGAAACCCATTGTCTTGTCTTGCAGTAAAACTCAAAATAAATTAGTGTTGGACAGAGGGCTAAGTTGTATAATATTGAAGAAAAGACCCCCAGGGTCCCCCCCCCTTTTTTTTAATGTAGCACCAATCAGCACCTGACTGTCTCCAACATCAGTCTTCTTGGTGACTCCACCTTGGCACTCTGGCTGGAAATCTTTCTGTTTTTGTGAGGCTTCCTATCCTGGCTAAGCAAACTGCACGTCTAAACTCCATAAAGTGTGGCAGTGTCAACCTGGGAAATGGCACATTTAAATGATGAGTGACCCAGCTTGGGCTTGCCCTTCTGTGTGTCTTTCTCCACTCCCTGCCCTAGCTGGTTCTTTGCAGATGTCTTGGTGACAGTGGTTAAAAGTATATAAGAATGCATCGAAGGAGCTTCCTGGTAAGCAGGTGTTTGAAAACAAAACAATGAAAGGGAAATGCAAGAAAGTGGTGGCAGCTAAGGAGGTTTTCACATGTTGTTTAGCTCCAGTAAGGTCTGGTCCAGCATCTGGTGCATACTAAGGTTTTCTTCTTTAGCATGAGCCACTTTCTCTGTGATGGGATTAGAAAATTAAGTCATGAATAGTTGCGCATCAGACCCGGTGGTGATTTGTACATTTAGTAAGCAAACGTCAATCACACACAGAAAAAGGGTAGCACTCAACATGCTTAAGACATCACTCATTTCCAGACAAGACCCTGGGTACCCCTACACCATCGATTCACCCTGCCGTCAAGTGCAGGGTGTGTTTGGTGAAGGCTCACCCACTTCGTGCTGTGGAACAAGGGGGGGGGGAGGAAAAACCAAATAGAGGTACAGCATTGTTACACAAACTGAAGTTAATACCAGTACAGGACTCTGAGTTACAGGCAGTTAAAGATCAGGTAGCCATATGAGCACACAACCTTACACAAAACAAAGATGACATAAATAGGTTTCTGACCACTTTTTAAATGGTTTATTTCTACTGCTCACAAACGGTTATTGACATAATCTCATGCACACTTCATTAGGACATTCTCTTAGTATTTCTGTAGTATCCTACTCATCAGCATAGCACTCATCAGATTCCAACACAGTTATACTGAACAAAGCCTACCTTTCAACCAGGGGCTTCTGATAGGAACTCCTGTTTTCAAAAGCTATTTTGCCCAAGCATAGGTACATTGAATCATATTTCAAACACTATACATGTTATGAAGATGTTAGAAATACAAATTTATAATAGATATTTAAATCAGGACTCACAGCTGTTTGGAGGAAATAGAAAAAAGTGGGTTCTTTTGGGGGATGTCCTCATTATCAATCAGTTCAAAGAGAGCCTGTTGATTTGGGAAGGTCTGAATTGATTGGTATAAATATTTTTACATATACATGATATATCACAGAAATGTTGGGGGTTAATGAGAAATTAACTGAGATATACAGAGGAAACAAGGCAAGGCTGCTTCTAGCCAATGCCTTTCCTTCCCATTTCTGCAGAAAGTGATCATTTTCAACCCCATGAATCACAGATTTCCTGAACATGGACTCCATTCCTAGAACTGGGCCACACAAGATTTTAGTCCTCATTCAGGGCCAGCTTTAGTTCATTAGTTAGGCGGCGGTTTTGCTCGAGTTGATGGTAGAGTTGATCTGGACAGGTCAGCAAGGGTTAGCAGAAAGAGACAGAAGGAAGAGGTTAGCTAGAGTCAGTGAGAAGCAGTTAACAGACTGGAAAACATGAATACTTAGGACAGCAATGGTGGACCCTGACTCCAGGGTCCTGTACTCTGCGAGGGTGCACGGCAAGGCTTGGTAGAATGAAGAAAGGTCCGGGATCTTGATGTCGTTGTGGAGCGGAGGCAAAGAGGTGCAGGATTCGGGAAGGAACCAACGTTCCTTTTGTACCTTGTTAAAACCATCCTGTGAATGGAGCTATGTCCAGTTTGGGACAACAGATTTGGGGACTAAGACCAGACCAGAGGCTAAGCCCTGCCAACTTATGCCTTGTTAGAGCTCAGCAGAGATTCTAGGTGGGTCCCTGACCAGCCCACTTCTGTCCACTTTTCCTGAACCCCATCCTCTTTGCTCAGGGTGCAGAGTGATGCTGAACTGGTGCTATCATTTCTACCCCACAGACATGTTTTGACACCCCCCCCCCCCATCTCCTCTTAGACACCAGGGCACACACAAAGTCTGAACTCCCCTCCAACTTTGATAATGCGTAACCCACAGCAAACAAATATTTATCTCCATTCCACACTGATTCAGAACTTATCTGTGTGCTTCAAGAGGATGACATTCACGCTGGGAGCATGCATAAAATAAATAAAACTGGGCCAGGAAGATGACTCAGCAGTTAAAAGTGTCACAAAGTCTGATGACAGAGTTTCATCCCATGTTCTACAGTGACAGGGAAAAAATTGCCTCCTAAGAGCTGTCCTCTGACTTCTACATGTATAAAAAAACCTCTCAAACATCTACCCTTGCCCAGTGTGATATAAGCTTTATGTACTGCTACGTAATCCATTCAGGTGGCAAAGCAGTCCACCACACACGACTCTGCCTGTGTCTGCTGATCCACGGGACACCCAGCCACACAGAACCTAGCACACAAAAGGAAAAGTGGGGTGTGTGTGACTGCTTTGAATGATGGTGACTTTGTGGACCATTCTAACATCCTGATGATCTTGGGGAGCTAATAATCCTACTGCCTAGGGATCAACCACAGCACTCAGTGCTGGGGAACGGGGTGGTTCTGTCAACTCTCTCTCATAAATGGTGTGTGTGTGTGGGGGGGGGGGGTTGCCAAGCTCCTTACATTTGTTGGGTACTATGAAGAACTATGTTCAACCAGTGCCTTTTCCTCTTATCTAAATTTTCTGAATATTCAAAACTCCAGCTGGCTGCCACCTCCTAGAGGCAGTGCCCAGTGAGGCTTTCTGAGCTCTGTTGACTCCAACTTATCTACCAGTGCAGACTCACTCATTCCTCTCCTCCTACAAGGCCAGCTTAGAAGAGCACACCCAGATCAGCTCTTCTTACATGCTGCCTTCCAGTGTCTCCCATATACTTAGAAGTTGCAAAACAGAAACCCCATTACTATATCCACAGCATCATCATGGGAAACGGCCGCCTTGAATAGCAGGCAAGACTGTCCCATTGCTGAGCCCAAATGTTTGGCCATCAAGAACAGAAGAACACTGGAGAAACCATAGAGAATACAGAGGACAATTAGGAAATCGGTTTGAATGGAGTGTTCCCCACCTCGATCCTCTTTGGGCCTTGTTCCTTCTAGATGCAAAGGAGCTAGGGGTCTGAGATGACCTGAGGCAGGGGTCAGACACACTGGTAGGTGCTGTCCTTCCTGTTCTGCATGGACCCCAGTTGCTTTGAGGCCTCTGTTCTCAGCATCAATGCTATTTAGTTTGGTTCAACTGAGCCTTTTGGAAGAGTTGCTGATACAGGCTGGCCCTGCTCAACTAGAAGCCTGCATAAAAAGATTCTTGATAAACTCAGTTCGCTAGCTACTTGGGATCCGCCTTCGTGGCCCACTTGTTCCTCTGTTCCTCACAGGGAACACCCACAGGTGTGAGAAATCTCTGGGTGAGTCAAGAAATTTGTATCCCAAGATGTGTTAACATCAGCTCAGCAGAGCTCCAAGGTTTCTTTTCCTCTGCAGCAGAGGCTCAGAGAAAGGGCATTGAGGTTACTCAGAACTTTAAAAAGAACAAGATTCCAAAGTGTGCGTGGGGGAAAAACCCAAAACAGAAAACTGCAGAAGTCTTTGTACACTTCCATGGAGAGATACTGCCTCTACCATGCCATTAACTGAAATATTTTAATCCAGACCCTTTGTTTAAAAAAAAAAAAAATTCTTTCTGCTCTGGAGACTTCAGAGTAAATGACTATTTTCAGAGCCTGCACACATTTCTTTGAGGAGAGCAGTATGCCAGCCCTATTAGGCTAACAAGTACCACACACGAGACAGATGAGGATTATTCATGCTTAAAACACAGGAACGGAGCCAGGCTTATGCTAAGAGCTAAGAAGCTAGAGATCACATTGCTTTCAAGTCCTAATTCTGAAACAAAAGTTACCAAACTGCTGTTTATGACTAAAATCAGGCACTGCTCAATGGTTCATAAATGGGGAGGGGGCGACTCATATAAGCACACCTTCTGCAGAATATATGATGTGCTTCAGAACACAAAAATAAACCATGACTCAAATATAATTAATATTTAGAAATCCTATAATGTGGCTTTTGTGTTCAAAGAATTGTCTGTGTAATAAATATATTTAAAGAAAAAAGCTTCAACTCATCTCTGTGCAGTAGGACAATCAATAATAACCATGATTTACAATGCTAGAACCCTAGTTCTTCACCATAGGCAATCCCCTAGCTACAGAGCACAGGATGGCTATGAAGACTTTCATTATGTAGCCGGGCGGAGCCATCTCTGTATCAACACAGACAGGGCTGGCAGAGGAGAACATTGCTCAAGCCAGAATTGGATTCCCACTATTTACTGTGTGGAGGTTCTGCACCCAAACTGTCAGAAACACCAAAATTCCTAAAACTACAGATACCTGGGCCTCGCTCCAGTACCTGAAAACCAGGTATTATTTTTGAAAGTTGCACAAGGAATCACTGCTTTAAGAATGCCTGACGTCAGTACACAGTGTTCAGGGGGAAAAAATGTACCCTTAGATCCAGGAAGCAGAACTGTAGTTTTATTCAGTGTTGGGATGAAAATGTCAATAAATATGGAGTAAAAGCATAGCAAACAGGAATAGCGGACAGTGTTTATTTTACCCTGGGCTCCTTTACAATAGAAAGCACAGAATGTGCCTGGCCCTAAGGTGGGTACTAAACGGGAACCCAGATCAGCTGGAGAACAGACAGGTGCAGAGCTCAGAGAGGTGGGACATCCAGCTTGATGGAGCAGTCTTGAGAGGAGTAAAGCAAAGAAGCTTATCTGTGAAACAAAAGGTAAGAAAGAAAGTGTGGTGCAATGGGAAAAGACAGAAACCCGCAGGATGTGAGAAGCAAGCATATACTAAGGCATAGAAAGCCCACTGCCAACTGCACCAGGGAGGCCATCCTAAGCAGCCTGGACCCAACCTCAAGGAAGATCTTAAAAACTACTTTAAAAACAGAACTTAAAACAAATCTTGAACTAGACTCTCCTTTTGGGACATTTCATCATATACTCAAGAGTTTTCCCCACGGAGTATCACATTTTAGCACTGGGGAGGACATTGGCTACAGATGACCTGGTTCCACTTTTCATCTACTAAGGGTGCAGAGGAGGTATGCCCCTGTTTCTATGGCAATAGCCAGGTCTCTAAAGGATATTCTGGAACCTCCAAGGCAGCAGGCACATGTCATGCTCCTGAAGCTACTGTATTTCTGAACAGTTAAAGAAATGCCATTCCCAGCTTTGATGGAACCCAGCAGTATTAGAATAAAGAGGCCACTGTGAAACACTCCAGGGTTAGAATTAGAAGCGGCACAGCGTGGTTAGTAATATGTAAATTAGCTGTGTATGTCTGAGGGTCCTTAAACAAGGCCAACTATTACTCACATGAGTAAAATATGGACCATTAACTTCCAAATTCATATTGTATATTGTATAAGTGTTTTATTTCTTGTTTCTCTGATGTTGATTGTGGCAAGCATTTACTGTGGGATATTTCAGTTCCATTCAATATAATAAACACAGCAAATAAAAGACTTGGTTCCTCAGGAGATCATTCATTTTTGCTCTAGAATTTTCTCTCTCTCTCTCAAGACAGGGTCTCACTATATAGCCCTGGCTGGTCTGGAACTTGCTGTAGACCATGTTGGTCTCAAACTCAGAGATATATCTGCCTCTTCCTCCCATGTACTGGGATAAAGAAAATGTATCACCATGCCTGGCCATGCTCTGGAATTCATTACAGGGATGGAGAGATATTTACTGGGTCATGATCATTTCCTTTCCTCAGATTTTCAACAATTGGATACTTTAAACTTAACAGTGTTAGCTGAAAATGACCATATTGTACTTCACAGAATCCCAGGAAACAACCTGGTATTTCTCCCTAACTTCCTGCACCACTGCATCATGGCCTTCTAGTTTTATTTGAGTTTGGTTAAAGTTTTTAAAAGGACAATACTCTGGGCTATTTGGAGTCCAGTTTATCTCTTGGCAGAAAGAAGCCAGATCTGCATTTATGAAATAAAAGGATTCTGAAATGGTTTGCACGGACTGAAGCCATTTGGCCTTTGATGGTACAATGGGAAATTCCCATGGCTATCCTAGGCTATGCAAGAGAGCCAACAAAGATGGAGAGCATAGATCAAGAAGGGAGCCGTGATGAGTTCATCACACAAGCATGAGGTGAGGGCGCAAGCAGGCAGGGTGCATGAACATTTACATGGAAGTCATATCGTTGAGAGCGTGGTCCAGCTCCTCGCTGATGGCTTTGTACTTCAGTTTCTGAGCATACAGCTCGTCTATGAGCAGGAAGTGGAAGGCAGAGGTGCAAGGACATGGAGAATGGTCAAGAGATGGAGGGTGAGCAAGGGTGGCGTGGACGCCATCCCAACACGTCAGCAAGGAAAGGGCAATGCATGAAGGGGTTGGCGCCGCAGCAGATGGCCAATGCAGGAGGCGTGCGATTTGTTTTTAAAGAAATTGAAACAAAAACAAAGAGAACAAAAAGCCATTAGAAAATAAAATGAGAAAGACTTAATCTGAAAAACACAACACCGAGGGTAGGTAATACCAACGGACAGTTAAATCCTAAAGACACCCACAGAAGACTGTTCCCCTGGTGGGTAATGGTGGGAAAAGAGGTGTCTATTTATATTGGGGTGGTTGACCATCTGAAGCTATAAGAGGTATCCAAAGGCAGCTAGTTCATTTCCAATGACAATCTTCAGTGCTACCTTCAAACTACTCACTACCCTCCCAAGCCATACCATGGGATATTGATTTTTTGGTGGTTCTCTCTCTTGAGCTGCCTGTTGCTGGTACCAAGTTTGCAGAGCAAAGGCAGCCACAATCTGGGACTTGTTTGCAGTTTAACTTGGCTAACAGTGGTGGTTTTTGCCACACAGGCTTGCACCACATTCCATTCTCTCTTCTCTCTGTTGTCTGCATTTTTGTTATTGGCATTTGTTTGCTGGTTTGTTTTTTTAATTTATTTTTTAGACAGGGTCTTGATAGCTGGCTTGGGATTTGCTCTAAAGCTCAGAATGGGCTCAGACTCACAGAGCTCCACCTTAGGATCAAAGGTGAGTGTTACCACTCCTGGCTGTTATCTTGGAAATTAACCACACCACCTTTTAGTATCCTTCAACCCCTCTGCCTTTGGTGTTTGGTGTGTCTTTGTCTTTTAAATGCTTAAGTGCAAACTTGAGACTCAGAATCTATTGATTCCTGCTCTCTGTCCTTTCAAGATACAGCATATTTTGCTAACGAATTGCTTCAAAATAAAACACAAAACCAACCCCTTCTTCTGGGTACATACTTGGGAGAGGATGGGTGTGTCTAAAACAAATCCATTGTTCTGACAATCAGGACACATCATAGAGATGCAGAATATACCAGAGTCATGTTCATCTATAATTAGTTCACTCAGTGAAAACAGTTCAGACCCAAAAATTAGACGTAAGCTGACTAGTCACCCCAAGAGCTGAGAACTTGGGTCTGAGAGTTTCAGTGTCACAGGTGAGAACCCCAGAAGAGAGCCAAACAGGAAGTGTAAGAAGAAAAAGGAGCATCAGGGTGGAACTGCTTTTGTTGTTCAAATAAGGGCGAAAGCTAAAATGGTGGAGGCCTTACCTTCTAAGTCGTCAATGCTTTTCTCCAATTTAGTTACCGATCTCTCTGCAAACTCAGCCCGAGTCTCAGCCTGTAATGATTTAATTGAGTCAAGGTCAGGGTGACTCAGTCCGCGCCAAAGATACAGGAAAAACAGAGGACAGACCTCAAGTATATATCACCTGGGAAATGTCAGGTTCCCTGCTGTGAGTGTGGGCAGCTCGCTAACTCAGCACATGACCATCCCAGTCTAAACGACAGTGCTTGACCCACTCACTCCCCCACAGACCCTTAATCACACACAATCCAGTCAGTTTCCTCCAGGTTCTCACAACATTACCTCCTTCAGCTTGTCAGACAGAACTTTGATCTCCTCTTCATACTTGTCTTCTTTCTGCGAGTACTGTAATTAGAAAGCATTCCAGATGTCAGGCTGTGGCCCTCACTCACACCTTCTCACACAGGAATGTGCCAGCCCAATGAACAGATGTTGGGGATCTCCTAGCAGGTAACACAACCTTGGGTATCACATGGCACACTACAATACATTCTCTGCTTTCTTGCCTATTGCTTTACATGGGATAAGATTGAGATAACTTATCCACTTGGCACTTAGTTTAAATTAAATTGATGATTTACCCAACATAAGATACATTCTCTGCTCATCTTTAAAAAACAAAACAACCAAAAACCCCCAAACCAAAACCAACCAGACAAGAAAATCCTTCTATCCAATAACCATTCCGACACTGTCTCGAGCTGTTGGCCCTTGCTAACGTGTCTCCTGTGCCATGACTTTCTCCAGCAGGGCTACTTCGGAGCAGCTCTTAAGAAGGTGTCTTCCCACTCCCTGCTCCTGGCCTACCTTCTCAGCCTGAGCCTCCAGTGACTTCAAGTTGTTGGTCACCGTTTTCAACTCTTCTTCAAGCTCGGCACATTTGCTAATGTTTTCGATCAGAAGCAGAAAGGGTGGGGGACAAGCCCAAGGAGCGAGAAGAGAAAAAAGGAGAAGGATGGGAAAAAATGAAAACCAAGTCCTAGAGACGGGGGCTGCCTTAAGTAGCCAAACCACAGGGCATGGAGCTTGCTTTTGCCACGGGCTCTGCCATCTGCCGCCAGCAGTGGAGAGGCAGAGGGACAAAATCCAGCATCTCCAAGGTGTAATAATTTGGCTTCTTATTGGCCACCCCTCAGAGTATTTATGAAGGGAAAAACAAAGAGCATAAAGGACCAAGAGAAAGCACTTGAAGCAAGATATAAATAGCAGAGGGTGTAGTGAAGGTACAGTCATTACACCAAACCAACCAGTAGGCATTGGAAGCTCAAAGCTGTCTGGGATGCAGTTAAACCTAAAAACCACACGTGAGCCATCAGTACCTTATCCTCTGCAGCCATTAATGCTTTCAAGGTCTGATCCATTATTCTTAACTGTTCTTCCAGCTGTCGAACTTGGCTGTTAGTGGACACAGGAAATGCACAAGGCCATTCACAAAATCAGTGCAGGTAAGGCATGCAGTGCTACACGCATTCACAGACACCCCACAGGGTTCCTCCGCGGTCCACGCTCATGGCTCATCCACATCACATTGAGCACACAAGGAGCCTGGAGCCGAGGTGGGTAAACGTGCATCTGCCAGAAGATCATGCTCTTTTTGGTCAGTGCTCTGCAGCACCCCCACGCGTGGTGGCAATGGGCCCGCTTACCCTTCTGAGAGCTCGGCCCGCTCCTCTGCGCGTTCCAGGTCACTCTCAATGATGACCAGCTTACGGGCCACCTGCAGCGGGGCAGACATAGCACACACACGGTGGTCTTGGTTATAGGGTAGATTACACCCATTGGTCCTAAGGATTCTTGTGTGTAAATGGAACACTCCTCTTTCCACAGTTTAGAGACAGGCAGCTCTCACTCGGCTGCTCAGAGACCAGAATAGTTGGTTCTTCCCAGGTGGAGTCTAGATAATTACACAGCACCCAGAGCAATTCTCGGAATGAGAGAAATATGAAATCTGCAATCTTAAAAATAGCAGGATGATGAGGCATCAGGAGGCATTTTAGGCTGAAAAGGAAGGGGCTGCTGAGAAAGCACCAAGAATAAATCCGAGGACTACACCACACAGAGATCTGTGCGGAAGACAAGAGCCAGGGGGATGGAAAGGTTCCTGGGAGGCAGCTCAAAGCCACGGGGCAGCTTCAGACAGCCGTAGTGAAATACAGAAAGAAAACTGGAGCCCACAGTCACTCTGGCCTTCACCATGACACATTGTTTCACAGAGAATCACCAGGGACAACAATCACTGCAGACAGAACCTGTGCTAACAAGGGATTTCTCCACCCTGGAGAATCCTCTGTGAGCTCGGTGCTCCATATTCTCTACAATGTCTGAACCATGACAACGCCCATCTTCCTTTCCTAAAGGCCCAGCTCTCCCTTTTCTTGGCTAAAGATGCTTTTGTCCCAACCTTTGAGGTGTGGGGAAATATTGATCTCTCCTCCCAGTGCAGAAGACTGGCTGCCTTCACACAGTAATAACCAGTTTCTGCATGTAATGGAATCTGCTTTTCAAAACCACCCACTTCTATCAGGGAAGCTGATTGTTAACACCCAGGGACCCGGACAGCATCCTAACTCCTCTAAGGTCATGGCTCTGGGCCCCAGAAACTGACCTCTTCATACTTGCGGTCAGCATCTTCAGCAATGTGCTTGGCCTCTTTAAGCTGGATCTCTTGAATTTCCATCTTTTCTTCATCTTTTTGGGCTCGGCTTTCAATGACTTTCATGCCTCTGGAAAGACAGACAAGCAGGAAGACCAGAGACGGGGAGATGGTCACTGCTACTGTGGAATGTGAAGCTGTATACATACGGCCATATTTTCCAGAGCACAGAGCAAAACTTTCCAGAAAAGATGCATATTCTTTCTGTTCATTGTGAATGAGATCTTTGGGTGTCCTTTGGGTACTGGTGAAACTTCTAGGTCACCTATTCTTAAGTAAAAGCTACTGTGTCAGGAATCTGTTTGAATCTGGGCAGATGGAAATAAGGGAAGTCCCATGCTTTATTTGTTAAAGGTTGAGACTCTTCCCCTTCTCCTTTTTCCTGAGGGAAGTCTAGATTGAAAATAGATGAACAGCCAAGTACGGTGGTGCATGCCTTTAATTCCTGCACTCAGGAGGCAGAGGAAGGTGGACCTCTGAGTTAGAGCCTTCCCTAGTCTACATAGAGAGTTTTAGGACACCCAGGGCTACAAAGAAACACCATGTCTAGGAGATGAAAGGAAGGATGGAAGGGAAGAAGGAAGGAGGGAAGGAAGGAAGAAGATGGATGAATAGGTGTCGGAGGTAAGGCTGACTGGATGTTACAGCATGGTGTAATAGTTCAGAAAATGTTAGCTGATCTAGATTTTACAGATTTATGGCATAAACAAACCATAAATGGGTTTCAATTAGCAAAATTAAGCAGTTTAAGTAAAGCATTATTTTTGTAAGGCATTGATTTAAATTTGATGTCTGTAAGTGTTTGTCTACATGTCTGTATATGCACCATGTGTGTGCAGTCTGCCAGAAAAGAACATCAAAATAGATGAGTTCTTTAAAGTCCAGTATCAGGAAGAAGTTATGCACAAAGACTAGTCTTGGCTAGCAAAGAAAAACTAAGTGGTAGTTAGTAACAAGCTGACAACTTTGGCCAAGATGCTTCCTTAGTTCTAAACTCTGCAGGGAATTTTTATACCTAGTGCCAGATGGCAGAGGTTCACTTCAAGGTAGTGGTGGAGAAATGGACCTTTAGTTGCCCCATTTCCAGCAAAGGTAAGGCATACCTGTATTGTTCTGAGTTCACAGCAGCTATGCCACCCCTCAACAAATAGAATGTTCTAGTTATGAAGTATCTTCACACTTTGTGGCTTGTACAGCAGAGTACATATTTTAAAAGCCTTTCAGAATGCATGAGGTTAATGTGTGGTGTGTGGCTAAGATGGATAACCTGTTAACTTGACAGTTATCACCTAGTAAACAAATCTCTAGGCACACCCATGAGAGAGTTTCTAGATGAGGGCAGTGAGGGTGGGGAGACCTGCTCTGACTGTGGGCAGCACCATCCCACAGGCAAGAGTTTCTGACAAAGAAAAAGGAGAAAGCTAGCTGAGCATTAGAATTCATTGCTTTCGGTTTCCAGACTGTGGACCCATTGTGTGACCAGCTGCCTCATGTTCCTGTCACTGTAACATGCCCACCAGGATGGGCTGTATCCCTGTGAACCAAAATAAACATGTCCTTTCTTACATTGCTTCTTGTCAAGTGTTCCATCACACTAATAAGAAAGAAATAAATAAGCTGGCCTGTGTGAACTATGGTTCCCTTTACTATGACGAGGCTGAGTCTTTACACATGTATATGTCAGGCTATAGCAGGAGTTGATGCAAAACAGGTAAACCTGTATGTGTACACATGTATTCAATCCAAAACATTTCACTTATGCAGAGCATAAACAGTTTAGCGAGGCTTTCTCTTCTACCTGTTTGACCACTGTGGCTTCTTTTTTTTAGGCCTGAGACTTCCTGGTTTATATATTATTTTATTTTTTTTTGTATCTGGGTGTTTGGCTTGCAGGTATGTCTGTGCATCCTATGCATGTTTGGTGTCTGCAGAGGCCAGAAGAGGGCATCGAATACCCTTAGGCTAGAGTTACAGAAAGTTGTGAACTGCCATATGGGTGCTGGGACTCTGACCAGGGTCCTCAAAAGTGCAACCAGTACTCTTAAGTGCTAAGCTATCTGTCCTCCTCAGAGAGTGTGCACGCACGTGTGTACGCGCCCCTCAGAGAGTGTGCACGCACTGTGTGTACGCGCAGGAGCTGGACGTTGCAGTCTCACCTCTCACTCTCATCTGCTGCCTTCTCAGCCTCCTCTAGCTTCTGAAGAGCTGTGGCCAGACGCTCCTGAGCACGATCCAACTCTTCCTCAACCAGCTGGATGCGTCTGTTCAGAGAAGCTACATCAGCTTCAGCCTAGGCAGAGTGAGACATGTCAGAGCTGGGAGGAAGTGAGAGTGGGGTACCTTCAGAAACTGGTACGGACTAAAGTGCCGGTTCCAGACAGGAAGTCTGGGGCCTGGTGTGAGCTATCTTCCAGGGGATTTCAAGCCCTGACCTGCTCAAGTTCTCACACAGGAACATCACACTTGGGAACACACAAACCTAGAAACAACTGTGAGCAGAGAGTGGGCCATCAGCAACACACATGCTCACACACTCACAGGGCTCTAAGCTACTCTGGCATCCAATGCCTTGCCTTTCACCTCACAGCTCACTGCAGGCTGGAAATGTGGAGAGCATCAGGCCCTACCGAGGCTCAGCCAGAGTCCCTAGCAGTCGGAACGCCACGTTTCACCCAGACATTCTTTCTCTGAGAGGCTTCTCAAAGGAACCTGTTTCACCTAGCCATTCTTTCTCTGAGAGACCTCTCAAAGGAACCTTATAATGAAACTGAATACTTTAAAATCCAGTGGCTTAAAAAACACATACCAGAAAAATTAAAAATACAAAAACCCCAAACCATAACAACAACAAAAAAACCCCATACCATATGAAGATCAAAAGCCATCTAGAAATTTCCCCTTGCCCTACCTTTCCAATAACCTCTTTAGAATAACTGGCCTCACTGGGATAAGGCCAAGGTAAATTTCCCAACTTACTGGAATTTCTTAAAAGTAAAGGTTGCTACAAGAAAGGTTTCACAGGTCTAAGGAGAAAAGCAACATAGATACTGTTTTTATTTAGAATCTAACTTTGAGTTAAAGTGTTTCTTTCTTGGGCAGGCAATAACTGCTTCCTGTTGTAAGTACTCATGGCCCCCAGCACACTTGCCTCACTGTGATAGTGGCTGATCCTAGACTACTTGGTGGACTTGCTAATTAGGTAGTAATTATTTATCCTCATCCATTCTGAACCTGTGTTCATCAAAGGCTAATGGGCCCTCAGGATATTTAGGAGCCAATTTTATAACAATTGCAATACACTTTAGAGCCTACACATATACTATTATATGTATCTGTTTGTAAGTTCAAGGCATTCGCTCTCCGAGGAGACCTGGGTTCCCTAAATGTCTGCTGAACTGAGCAAGTGAAAGCACCCTAATTTAAACAAGGGCAGCTTTCAAAGCTTATGAGAGAATTGAAAATGCATGTGTAGTCAGAGAGAGGACCTGGCCATGGCCTTGAGTCACAGGGAATGAGACCATTCAGTTCTGTGCTCATCTAGGTCTGTGCAGGTTTTATCTGGAGAATGGCAGTGAACAGGGAATCTCCCACCACCATGAATGACTTTTCTAAAAAATATATAAAAGCTTTGGACACACTTATCTCATAGAAAAAAACTAGTATGTAGTAACTGGCTGCCAGGAAGCAGGGCTGGTGTGAAATGAATGGGAGAGTCGGTTACAACTGGACCACCCCACAAGGTCAGTTGTTATCAAAGAACAGCTTGGAACTGAGCCAAGCTGGTGATGTTCTGAATGACTGGGTTTTCCTTGAAAAGTGTGGGGGGAGGGGGGGACAAGAATAACCAATTTCTTAACTACAGAGAACTGCCTTTGAACAACCATTCTTTTATTTTTTTTAAATTTTATTTGTTGTGTATTAGTGTTTTGCCTATGTGTGTGCATATGCATCACATGTATGCTTACAGTGCTTGTGGAGGTCAGTTCCAAGAGCCATGGAATTGGAGCCAGGAGTTATATAGATGGTTGTGAGCAGCCATGTATGTTCTCTACAAGAGCAGCAAGTGGCTTTTCATCTCTGAGCCATCTCCCCAGCCTCATTAATTGGAAACATAGACATATTAAGGCTTTAGCTTTGGGTCAGGTTAAACTTCTTCATCATGCATGTATTCCACTTTTAGGAAAAATTCTATTCCTTTTACAAAGTGGATGTTAGGGTGGGGACAGAAAACAAAAAACAGAAAATCTATTGGGATTGGTGGTTTCAAGTCCCTCCTCCTTTGTTCTTTTCTGCTACAAGTGGAGGGTTGTGGGCTGGCTACCTTCTAGGACCCAGTGGTCTAATCTGTATGGACAGATCCTGACCAGCACTAGTTACTATAAGAAAACCAGCCATTAGACAAGTCATCTAAATCATTTTAAAAGGTCAAGAAGTGCCGGTATAGATTTCTCTAGAATGCCTAGGCTATGTTCAAACGTACCTTTCCTATTACAGTGTTATAAAGTCATTATCATTTTATATATAAGCAAATACTCTCACTATACCAGCTGTTGGGGAGTCAGAAAAATGTGGGCAGGATTTTAAAATCACTTCTGCAGCATCAGATTCTAAGTTCCTTACACTGGAACCAAACCTCAAGGACCCTGCTCATTCACACACTGATGTGTGGGAGGTAGAAATAAACTGGGGCAGGAGGTACCCCAGAGAAGGCCATGGCACCCCACAGTCATTCCTACCTCACTGCATACGTGCACACAAGAGCCCACCACATTCGATCTGAGCTTTCCTCTCTTTGCTCCTACCCGGTCTACACACTTATCCTTCGGCTTTTGATGCTGCTTTGTATATATCTCTCGCACCCTTCTCCAGCATAATTTTTAAAATTCTAAACTCCCTGACACTCAGGTTATTTAATGTCATCCAACAAGATAAGCCAAGGGGTTCCTATACGGTGCCTATACAGTGGCTGGGCTTAAGGACTGTTTCCTTTGGGCCAATTTTGGCAAAGAGGGCTGGTACACACAGCAGAGCTATAGGGACCACATCTGGAGCAGACACTCTAAGGGTAGGTAATGAAGCCCCATTGTTTGAACTGGAATAGAACCTGGGCAACACACACGGGCCACCACTAGCTGGATATATGACCCCACTGGGAGACACATATTAGAAACAGAGACTTCCAGTCCCATGCCTAGAGAGGACTTGAGAGATCAGTGCAAAGGGGCAGGGAACACAATGAAAATGGCAAGCCTCTTCCATCACCACCCCCCCCCCCCAAAAAAAAAACCTGGGAAGTATTGCAGGAGCTACCCAGCAGGCTCTCTACTGAGACCCAGGGACGGACCTCTGACCCAGAGTGCTAAAGCAAGCTCGGGAGTACTCCAATTTAAGGCAGGACTGAAACGCAAGCCCTTTGGCTTCTCAAATATAAGCTTATGAATGAATGCTCTGGGATTGGTAGTTCCCACCCGTGCAGTCTTTCTCTCTTAGACACCAGAGTGGAAGGTTCTCTATCATCCCCTGACCCTCAGCAGCATCTCAAGTAATTTAAGAGATTGATCCTGGCTAACATCAACAAAGCAGTTACTGCTAGAAAAATCAGCGAGTCATCTCAATTCTTTTTTTTTTTTTTTTTAAAGGCAGAATGTCCTAGAGAATTTGAGATTGGTAGCTAGGATTCACTAATAGGCCACCTTCCTAGGGGAAAAATCTTGCATTCTGGCTCCATGGGCTCTCTGATGCTGGTCTAATAGTTTTGAAACCCCCCCCCCCCCCCCCGAATCCAAGACAAGTTTAATTTCTTAATAGAAGCCTGTCTCTTCTGCTATCTGGCTCACTGGCTAGGCTTCCACCTCAGCCACTGCGGAGATTACATGCAAGAGTCACTCTGATTTATTATGTTGTGTCCCACAATCTACACCTGTCACCTTTACTAGGTTTAGTTTCCCTCAGAGTTGAGGCTTTTCTAGATATATCCAGAGGGTCTCAGTATCACAGCACCCAGATCACCTAAGTACCTGTTGCTGTTTGCCAGGAGTTCACTGCCCTGTGCCTATCTGTTAAAATTGGATAGAAATAACAAGGCATTTGGGGAGGGTCAAGACCCCAGATGCAAATTATTCCTAGCATGTCAATCATTCAGTGCACTGAATTAGGTTTCTTCTAACAGTAGCCCCATAAGTCAACACTGCCAGCAAATCCTTTCTAGTCAGGTTGCTAGTTTCTTTTATTTTAAAGAGCTGCTGGATCCCAACATGTAATGGGGTTACTCAGAAAGAGACTGGTATATCGGGGAGATTATGAGTCCTGGTTAAACCACCACTCAGTGCTCACACCTGTGAGATAATTCGGGGAGATTATGAGTCCTGGTTAAACCACCACTCAGTGCTCACACCTGTGAGATCTTACTTAGTGTCCTACATGCTCCTTGCCCCTGTAAACTCAGAGCTTCCAACAAGGAATCCCACAAGCTCACCCTTCGCCCTGCCCCCAAACAAGGAAGTGGCTACCTTTAAAAAACAAACAAAAAAACATCAGGCACACCATTGCTCTACCCAACAAGGTACTATGTAGAAATCAGTGCTTCCATTCCAACGCAGCAAAATGTTGTTCCAAACCAGACTTGAATAAAGCCTAAGTTTTATATGAAATTCACATGTTTTAGCCAATACAGAAAGAAGAAAATCCTTCTCCTAAATAAAGCCAATGCTCTGAAATATATTTTCAAAGTCCTGACTGAATCGGAGCGGACCCTGGAATGATCAAAGGTCAGATCATTTATTTCACGTAAAGTGTAGTTACAGAGAGGGTTTCACCCAGCATGCTGTGTAAGACCAAAGTGGCAGAGCCAAACTAAACTTCTGCCCTTATATGGTCAAGAAAGGGGGGGAAACACACACACAAGGACGACATTAGGACACTCCCATGGATAGCAGATAAACACAACCTCCTCTATCTGAGCCAAAGCCTATAATTTGTGAGGCATATTTGTTTAGCAAGAGAGAGCAAGGTACTGAGGTGCCTGCCTTGCTGTGACTGCATGGGAAAATGGGAACCTAGCACACTATCAGTCACAGGAGCTCTGGAAGTGCATGGGCCAGGCACAGAGCACACTCAGCTTCCTGGTTCTGGAAGCTGCCAATGCTGAAGAGTCAGGAAAGGGTTGGGGATTTTTAGAATTGGGTTATTTCCCATGATTTTATTATTCATTAAAAACCTGCCTGTGCTTCTGAGCCTCCTCATCTGCTAGGCTCTGCCCAGAAAGCTGAAGTGAAGCAGCTTTTCTCAACTTTAAACACACATAGCACCACCTCACAAAACCCTTAAGACACAAGACCTAGAATCAAGCCTTACATCAAGAAAAATAATTTCGTTCCAAGATTCTGAAGGGCCCACACACCTTGGGAAAACAAACAGAAAGGAAGTAAGGAATACCTGCTTTTTCCAAGGTACATACTTAATAGGGCCCATTAAGTCTGCCTGAATCTCAGAGGTACTTGAACCAGGGCCAGCTCTCCACTGAAATATTTTTCGAAGTGGCTCATGGCTTTGTCGCCAAGCCTTAATCTTTGCTGCCAAGAGAAACAGTGACTGCTAGCTTAACTCGCAGCCTAAGTTACCCTTAATCACTACTTAAATTAGCTCCATCCATACCTAAGTCACAGTTTTAGAGTCAGGAGTAACCAGCAATGTGCAATTGTCTCACCAGCTGGTCATACTCAGTTCTATTGTAAATCCAATCACCCTGCTAGAAGATTGCTGAAAAACGTTTTCAAAATTTCTTTAAAAAGGATTTAAACTGCTCTAAATAAAGCCATAATGTGTCAAAAAGAATAAGAGGTCTGTACTTATCAAACTAGCCTGGGAATGCTGTACTCCCCCCCCCCCATGTACAAAATATCAGGTATGTCTTTTGTATGTACCACAAGCTACTAGACCAGGAGTCCAGTAAGACTCCATCATTAATGCCTCTTCAACACACAGTCCTTCCAGCCTGCCTGATCCCCTTCCTAAAATTGAGAAAAATAATTGTTGGTTAAAAACATTAAATGGAAGAATTTTGTGGGTAATGAGGTAAGATCATTTTTAGGAGCGCTTGCCAAGGTTGTTGGACATTGTTAATAATGGGTAGTTTAAGGAGACTACCTCTGTCCGCTAAACCCCGCTGAGATCGTTCTACATACTAACCACATTTGAGTCATAGGCATCCAAAGCACTAACAGTTGTCCCCAGCTACAGAGGAGATGGGCCAGGATTCATATCCCTGCAAACTGGGCCCAGTGCTCTGCATCCTATATTTTAGCTCATTGGTTCACAGTGGTTAGCCAGGCACGGATCAGAACTAAAGTATCACTAGGACCTTGAGACCTCTACAGTGGACTTCTGCTAACTAGTCCTCTCACGCAAATACTACAAGTTAAAAATACTACAAGTTATCTTTTGTCTATTAATTTTTTTTTTTAAATCTTCATCTGTATTTTTATCTTAAACTTCCTCTAGTTGGGTCTTCCTCTTAGAAAGAATCCCTTGGTTCTCTGTATTTTATACACAAAACATGTGGAGCTTCTGCAAGACGCCATGCAATCATTGCAAACTCTAGCCAGGAGGAATGACTAATTCAGAATAGTCCTGCGTATATTAAGCATACCCGGACAGCATAGTTTGTCATAAAATTCCCAAGGTGTTTGAATACCTTGATTTAAAAACATTTATGTTACGAAGAAAAGAAGCTAGGTATTACATTGGTCAACGTGGGATAGAAGTTGGCAAAAGGTATAACCAGTAACTGTTGACTTCTGGCCAACTTTTTCCAAAACTCTTAACAAAGGGATATCTATTGTAGAAGGATATCTACTTGAGACTGAAGGACTAAGAAACCTAAGGCTATTATTGGGGATGCAAGCTAGCTCCTCTCAGAACCTAGTATTGCCAGGGTGTCTTTAACCTCCATAGAGAAACAACCTCTAGGAACCACAAGATCAACAGACAAAAGTCCAGCATCCGCAGGCCCCGAAGTCCCCAGTGCTTCTCTCCAGAGACTGATCTTTAAAAGGAGGGACGCCTCTTTCCAACCCCAGTATGAATAAATAAATTCCAAAAGCGCAAAGTGCGCATCCCGGGACACGATTTATGATCACCCCAGAAATGCAGTCCTCTCACAGGAAAAATGCCGCTCCCGGAACCTTCTCAACAACCCTCAGGCGGTTTTGACTTTAGACTAGGGAGATACACAGGCAAGACTGAGCAACCGAGTGCCAGTCGGCCTAGGTGCGCCAGGTGCGGCGCGGGGCCTCGGGAAGATGGGTGGGTCCCTTACGGTCTCCCGCAGCTTCCGTTCCTGATCCAGCTCGCGCTGCAGACTGCCCGCACGCTCCTCCGCAGCATCTGCCTGCTCTTGCAGGCTCCGGATCTTTCTCCGCACCGCCTCCAGCGAGCTGCTACCCGCCATAGCGAGGCGGCGGCTGGGGCTGCGCTCTGCCTCTGCTCTCTAGTGCTACGGCTGCTACTGCAGCTACCGAGCCCAAGTCCGGCGCGATCCGCCCAGGCCGGCTTTGCAACACCGGCGCCCCCTGCGGCTCAGAAACAGCCCGGAAGTCACAGCCCCCGGGCCGCACCAGCGCGCAGCAGGCCCGTGCGCGAGCGCAGAGGACAGGCGCGGCGGACAGGCGGGCGGGGCACGACGGACCTCGGGAACTGGCAGCGGGTGGAACCAGTGCGCGTGCGCGCGGGCATGGCTAGCTCTGGGCTGCTTCGCCTAGAGCGAGGCCACGGCGGGAGGGCGTTTACTTCCACGCCTGGGTGGCTCAAAGTAGACGAGCTGGATGCTAAAGCCTATGGCTCCTCCTGCTGGCCGCTCGGAGCTCTCGGGAATCCGGATTACTGAAGTTAAACCTGGGTAGGAGCCTGGACCCTGAATGTTCCCTAAAGAAACTATTCTGGTCATAAAGAAGGCCATCATTCCGAATGCTAGAGGCCATGGCGACTCTTGCTGGTGGTCCGGAGCACTCTGTCATCTTGATTTCCCAGAATCCCAACAAGGAATATCTTAAGGGAAGTGGTTCTTGTAAAGAATCCCAGAACACAAACTCCTGACTACAAGAGCCCCAACACCCGAATTATCTCACCAAGTGTAAATTACTATCTGACAATGCGTAGTGGTTAGACTGTTCTAAACACAGCTCTTCTAGATTTGAATCTAGCTCTAGGTCTCTGCTACTTGTGTGGCTTTGGACAAATGATTTCTCAGGGTGCTATCTCTTAAAAACGAGTATAATAGTACAGGGCTCTTCACAGGGCTGTTGAAAATTCTCAGATAATATAAAACAGTTAACAATGCCTCACATATAGTTAAGAAGTCAAACGATATAATTAAACAAACACAGGCACTATCTCAAGAGTTTGGCTAGGCCCCATATCCAGTTGCGTAATCTCAGGCAAGGCAAGCGTCCTAACCGTACCTGGTTTTAATTCAGTCTGATATCTGGATGAACCAAAGCTGCAAGACTACAGAAGCCTGTAACAGAATCTCTGGTTAGCAGCTGGAAAGCCACATGGACACAATTTGTAAGAAGCCAGCTCTGCCTTTTCCTCTTGTGCTGTGTTCTTAAAAACTTGTCAAGTCTCTGAGCTTTATATTCACCTACACCTTTGTGGGGATATGTTTCAAACTTAATAAAAACCAGTCTGAGATATCAGAGGGATTTACCCACAGTCAGTCTAGGAGGATCAGAGAGTGGTAACTCACACCTTTAATCCCAGCACAGGGAATATCTGGGAGTGGTGACCTACACCCTTAATACCAGAAAATCTGAGTTTGGGACCAGCTTAGTTTAAAGAGGGAGTTCCAGACTCCCAAGCAGGCAGTGGTGGCACACACTGTTAGTCCCAGCACTTGGGAAGCAGAGGCAAGAGACTCTCCATGAGTTCAAAGCCAGCCCGGTCTTCAAAGCAAGTTCCAGGACAACCAGGACCGTTATACAGAAAACTCTGTCTCGAAAAAACAAAGAAAGTCTGGAAGAGATGGCTCTGTCCTCTGATATTCCAGACTGGTTTTTATTAAATTTGAAACATATCCCCACAGTCTCAGCTTTATATTCACCTACACCTTTGTCAGAGAGCTCTTAAAGTCAGTCCTGGACTTGTTTAAATGTGTGTGTGTAAACAAAGATAGAAAAAAAAAAACCAAAAAAAACCCAAAACTCTCCTGACAAGGCTGTCTTCTAAAATCCTAACACCTCTGGAATTCCTAGTCCCGAATGGTCTCTGCTACAGGGGAAAAAAAAGCCTACAAACTCCAGCTAGGGCCCTCAAGTCCTGTAGGTGGAGCCTCTTGCTTGGTTTCCAGATGAGCAGTGGCGGTACAGCTCCTCTGTAAAGCTCACAGACCATCTGCCTCCAACCTTGAGGATGCCCAGACAGGGCATCTACAACCCTCCAAGGGCAGCCAGGGGAAATGCAATAAGCAGCCACCCTAGCAATTTAATGTCTTGCTTTTCAAACACTAGGAGGAAGTCAGTTTATTTTCAAGCTGATGTCACTACTGGAAAGCTATGGATAGTTAGTTGTTAGGTTTAGCTAGCAATATAGCTAATTACCAAACAATCCCTTGGTTATTTTATAAATATTGGGGCTGGATCCCATCTCAAGAGATCCCAGAAGTGGGGAAAAACTGAGTTTAGATAAGCCTGAGTCACTGCATTACAAAGAAGACCCAGAGGGATAAAACTCACACCTTGCAAATATCAGCTCCATCAGTTATTGGCATAAAAAGAGCCAAAATAACAAAATCTTAACAGGACTCAGCCTCATTTAGGTGGAAAAAAATCAATAAAAATCCCAAACAGATTTCTAGGGATGCTAGCTCCTGGATGACAGCCTTGTAAACTGGGAAAACCCCATTTCTGGAAGACTGTAGTTTGTAAAGTAGACTGTAAATTGGGGAAATGTTTCCAGTAATAATAATCAGATTTTTTTTAACACTAGAGAGTAAAATGTCCTCACTGCAATATTTCAGGAGGATGACTACTCTAGCACCTCTCCCTCTAGTGACACCTGCCTTTCCTCCCAGAGTCAAGTGAATCAAGATCGCTCTAAATATAATGAGTCTTTACAAACGTTCCTCAACATTCCTAGTCTCCAAAGAGCTAATGGTGTTTTACAGAGGCAGACGATCAACACACTAACCAAAAGAAACAGAAGCACAGGATCATGCCATATTTAGAGACAGTTTCCAGCACATAGAAAGAACCAAAACTGGCTTTAAGAACCTCCTTTCCTCCTGGCCCCGCCCCCGGCTGACTTTAAATAGCCACTTTTCTACTTCTGACCCCGTTTCAGTACCCCCCCAATTTCAAATTAAAGACATGATTACCACTCCATAGTTACAATTATTATCCCCGCTCCTTAAGAATTATAGTAATGGGAGTTTCTCCTGCTTTCTTTCATACTGGGCTATTTGCAAATTCTCTAAATTCCTTTCCTTATAAGGAATATCTCTCCTAGATCTATCTGCTCTTTTGAAAAAACCAAAATAAATGTTCTGCAGGAGGATTTGGGGGAGATGGGCATCCTCCACTTAGCACATACAGACATTTGATCCACATTATACAAATAAGGCTCCTAGTGATGAAGGTGGCTTTGTTTTTGTTCTTTGTCTAAAGTCAGGTAGATTTTAGTTTGAGTTTGGGCCAAACAAGGACTTTCCCAAGCCTCCTTCCCAGAAAACTTAATTGTCACTGAAAGTTTTCTTTTTGTCCCATCCCAGTCCTTAGCTGGGTAGACCACTCATTTACCAAGAACACTAGATAAATCTCAAGCCTTTTGTGATACAAAAGGCCTTGCAGATTTCAAAACCCTTGGATAATCTGCATTATACTTTATCAAAACCCCCCACAAAACCAACAAGTTACAAATTGCTGTCAAACTCAGGGGTTCAACTCCTGGGTGTTGCTTTCTCTGCTACTCACACATTCTTGGAATTGTTATCTGCTTCCCAAGGAATTCTTTTCTAATTGCGCCTCTAGGCTTAATTGGCTTCTTCAGTGGAATGTGGTGGTGTGAAAAAGAAGTCAGTCCATCAGAAAACTGACCCTCAGCTTGACTTTCTACATGGAAGAGGCTAGCTCTGTAGTTAAGATTCCAAAGGGCACTTGGGAGGGTGTTTAGCAGAGCTGGAGCTGTGTCTATCACCCCCTGAAAGTATGTGGCGGTTGTCAGAGGCCTGACAGGTGGGGGTGGGGCGGGCAGGGGGCAGCCAGCTCACTATGCCATATAAAGCACTGAGCTATATATAACTCTCTGTGTACTTTCTGGATCTAGTGCCTCAGACTGCAGACCCAAGCAAGTATCATCTTCCCTGGGCAGGTCTTAAGGCTTGCCTAGGGAGAAAGAGAGCCTCAAAAGTGTCCAAGTAGCCTTCAAACTTAGCCTTTGAAGTAAAAAGTATGAGTACATTTAAAGGCCAGGCTCTCTGTATTCAGTTTAGGACCATCAGCGGAAACCCCTGAGGGTGGCAAACAAGAAAACTGGGTGCTCTGTTTTGCACAAACCTTGGTGATGACATACACTTCGGATGTTTTACACCAGCAAGAGGCGAGGTTCACCTCCAGAAGTCACCTTTTCAGAGGCTGTGTTCTCCCAGTTTCTCACCCGCCCACCTTCAACCAAAGGGGAGGAGGTAGAGAAGAGGAAAAAGAGAAAAAGAAATGGCTGGAATATAAATGAATGTGCGCAGCGGCAGTCAGAGGTGGCATCCTGTGCTCTGGGCCACGGCCAGGCTGTGTGCAGGTGTCCAGCAGGAGGAGGTTTATCTCCTTCCTTTGCTTTGCAGCCCCTGTGATGACCCCTAGAGTGGCCACGCAGACGGGAGGTGAGGGAGGCAGTGTGAGCGTGCACTTACATCTGTGGCCTTTTTCTCCGCCAGCTCCAGCTTTTCCTGGGCATCTTTGAGAGCCTCGGAGTATTTGTCCAGTTCATCTTCAGTGCCCTTGAGTTTCTTTTGCAGTGACACTAGCTCATCCTCCAGCTGGGAGTTGGCGGTGGAGGACAGGGAAGGGGGAAGGGGGTGGGGTGCGGCAGGCAGCGTGATCCCGCAAGGTGCGGGGTGAGGGTGCACAGACCGTAAAGGACAGGGACAGCGGGAGAGAGAGAGAGAGGGAAAGACAGGGAGAGAGAGAGAAAGAGAAAGTTAGCCATTCGTGCGCCACGCCACGCTGCGCGCCTGGGGTACCTTGGCGGCGGTCTCGTCCGCAGCCAGTAGGCTGTCCTCCGCCTTGTGCAGCTCCTCCAGCACCCGGTCCCGCTCGTCCTCGGACGCCCGCAGCAGCTTCTCTTTCGCTGCGATGTCCTCCTCGAGCTGGGGGCAGCGGCGAGCGGGCGCGGGCGGCCGGTATGGACCGGGTGTGAGACACACAACAAATGGGTGCCAGGTTGGCTGGGGCCCTGGGGCTGAGGGATCGCTGCTTTGGGGCTCAAGGTACCCTAGGGAATCTCTGTCCCAGAGCTGAAACCGCTCAGTGACTCATCTCACACCCCCACCTCCCGGGACCACAGTTTCCTGGGGATCAGGTCCCCGACTTGAGGGATTGCAGAAACACGCCCCTGTTTGGCTAGCTTTCCATCTGTGTCTTCCCTTCTGTCCCATTTTTGTTCTTAGGAAATAATTCAGTGACTCCCCCTCTTCCCTCCAAAGTCTGCATCCCATATTTAAGGGCTCATTCTCCCCAACCAAAAAGTCCAAAGAACTTCGGACACTTTAGGACTTGAGCCTTGCTCTACTCCCCTGCCCTTCCCTCCAGCCACAGCGGGGATTGGTATCCTTTCTCCCTTCCTCTTTCAAAATTGATTCCCACTCCCGAGAGTCAAGAGACTCTCTAGGGAGTTCATGGACCTCGCGGGCGAGAAAGGCCACAACCGTCCGCCCGATCGGAAGAGACAGAAAAGTTAGAAACAGCCTAACTCTCCCGCTTCTTCTTTTTTAGACGCGCGCCCCCCGGACACCCTGGGCTTGGGATGGGGTGGGGAAAGGGTGCCAGCTCGGGTCCCAGGGGCGTCCTCCCGACTCTGAGTCGGGGCGGTGGGGTTTGGGGGTAGGCGCAGACCTGCTTGCTCCGGTCTTCCGCCGCCTTCTTGTCAGCCTCCGCCTGCTCGGCTCGATCCAAGGCATTCTCTTTGTCGAGCTTCAGCATTTGCATCTTCTTCTTGATGGCGTCCATGGTGGCGGTGGCGAAGGGCCCTCAGGCAGCGTAGGGAACGAAGACACGAGCGCTGTGGGATGGCCGAGGCGGAGTGCGAGCGCGGAGCTGCCTGCTGCTCTCTGATAAGTACTTTCCCAGGGGGGCGACCACATTCCTCAGGACAGCCAATACTTTTTTGGAAAAGCTTGTTCCTCCTGCCCCCTTTTCCAGTCTCCTGCCTCCGCCCCGTGCCCCCTCCTCGCTCCTCCCGCGGGGGCCGCACGCCCATTCGCTGCCGCCTGCCGGCCTCCCAGTTGACGGTGGATATGACTATATATGGGGACCCGAGCCTCCGAGGCGGCAGCCGGGCGAGGCCGTCCTATTTCTAAACCTGTACGTCTGGGAAAGAGCGCCCGGATCTGTCTGGAGCCGAGCCCGGTGCTGAGCGTCTCTAGCCACCTCCCAGAACCATCGCCTGGGCATCAGGATCCCCAGAAGAGCTCACCCGGAGCCACTCGGGATCCTGGGAATAGGGCAGGTGGTGTGTGTGTTCACCCGCCTCACTTAGCATCCAGATTCTGGGGTGCTCAGCCTAAGGCCTGGGGGCCGCCTGTCACAGCCTGGGAGCTTTCAGTACCCAGCTGAGCTCTTCTGGCAGCTCTTGCCCGCCAGGAGTAGATCAAGGCTCTTAGGTTCTGAAAATTTCAACCAGAGCAGAGAAAGCGAGCTGGAAGGTGTGGGAGGCATTCCTGAGACCCTCTCTCTCTGCCCCTGCTGGTGGGCACAATGATAACAAATAGGGGTCTCTTGAGTCTTTTCACCAAAATGACGGTGGGTAATAAAATACTTTAGGGACGTGGGGTCAAGTTGTCTGAATTATGTGCCTGTGAGGCGCTTTGAAAAGGGTAGAGGGAATGTGTTAGTGTATAGAGGCTTGGATTTAACGCCCCCATTCGCGTGTGATTTGGGGGCTGTTGAGTTTATACTCAGGCATCTGGGCGTCAGATCTTTAGTCATGGTCAACTGTGTAGCAACAGCCTCAATTCTGTAGCTCCTTCTACTTATTATTTGAATATTTTATTATATTAATTTGCTTATGTCGTCGGTCACAGAGGTACACTCGTGCCATGGACACATTTTTAGGAGTCAGCTCTCATTCCTCCCTGTGGATCTTGGGTTCCAACCTAGGTCTTTAGGATTGACAACAAGCTCCTTTACCTGTGAGCCATCTTGTTGGCCCAGTTTTCTCATATCTAAGTCCAGAGGGTAGAGGGTCCTCAAAGGCCCTTCAGATCTCGCTTTTCATCTTTTCCTTGCACTGATCTGTACAAGGAGTCAATATTTCTCTCTGTGTGTTAAGCATTTGGGTGCCAGGGTGCTGAAAACATGGTTCAAATTAGGCTAACATAATGACTGTATCCATAACCTGAACTCTGCAGAGGGATGAGGCCAGCTCTGCACTGTGGGAGGGGCTTGAAGAGGATTATTTCCCCTTCTATCTCCTTAAAGGTACCTCATTTCAGCCCCCAAGGAGGAGAAGCCTGATCTTTTCAGTTTCAAAGGGCTTCAAGAGAGGGGTGCTGTCCCCAAACCTTACCAATGACCAGCTCAGACGGAGTTGTGAGGGTCTTGTGACCAGTCCCTTGAGAATAATTTACAGCCTGCACTACATGGATATCAAATATTCCCCCAGACGGTGTCCGAGCAGATTAGGCAGGCCAAAGACTTGTCAAGTCCTTCAAGAGAATGATCATATTCGTCCTTAGGGTTTGATCAGGTTTCTGACTGCCTAGGAGGGAAAACATACCCTCTTGTAATGAGCAGGACACTAGAGTGGGATGCACAGGGGTTTTATGACACAGAAAATTTACCAGAGTCCTTGCTTGCCACCTGCCAAGTGACTCGGAGCCCTAATACACTGGGCACAGGCCTTGTAGAGTATTAGGATGTGTGGGCTATAGGAAGCTGACTCTCCAGCCCGGGCTTTAACAAAGGATGGGGGGTGGGGGTAGAATAGGAACTCGGGAGTTAGAGTTGAGATTCAAAATGGAAGTGGCCACTTCTTTTTTTTAATATAGCCTTAGTCATGGTATAACTTCTATTAATGGGGTGCTGGAGTAGATACTGGCTTTCTCGATGCATTAGGCAGAGCTAAAAACTTCACTTTTAAAGGGCTTTTAAAATGGACAGATGCTACAGTTCATTAGACACAACACAACCGGATACCTGCAGCATTCAGAACAGGTTGTACTCTATTCTGCACTCAAAATTGGGTGACATTCATCTTTCTCGTTCAGATGTTGAGAATGAACAGGGGTGTAAGACCTCTGGAAGGAAGATGCAGGAAGAACCAGGTCAGAGCAGACAGAAAGCCTTTGAGGAGCTCTTGAACAGATTTTGGAGGAGGGTAACAAGAGAGACTGAGAAGCCATTGGCAGTGGATGGACATCAGACTGGGAGGGCAAGGTGAGGCAAATGGCAAAGGACTTGGGTTCTAGGTTGTCCTTGAGCTGCTGCTCTATTTCCTCTGCTTCTTGAGTCCTGGGTTTACATAACACACGGTTCTTGTGTGAATAGAAGCTAAAGATTTCTCTCTGCCTCTCCTTAGTGCTGGCTCTCTCACCTACAGCGATACTCAAAGGCTGGAACCAATGGAAATGGAGTTACACTCAGCGAATGTGTGTATGTGTGTGTGTGTGTGTGTGTGTACCTTGGGTGTTGCTCCTCAATCTACTCTAGTTTTGAGACAAGGCCTTTCAATGGTCTGGAACTTGCCATGTAGGCCAGGCTTGGTGGATGGAGATCCCCAGGGGTCCTCTGCTCTAGTGCCTGGATTGCAGGTGTGCACCAACCAACAAACCTGGATTTTTAGTGTATATTCTGGGGAGTGAACTCAAGTGCTGACCAGCTAGCTCCCAAGCCCAGAGCTACTGGGGGTTGACATGGTGGGTTCCTGAATTCAATCATCTCCATTTTGCCCCTGTTAACTTCTGTTCTCTGAGTAGCCTGACGGCTGGCCAGGTCCTACCCAGCTTCATGCATTGTCCAAGGGCTTCATTCTATCAAGGGACACGACAAGCCAAGTATCATGATTCCAACAACAAATTTTGTACTAGTCTGGTCTTCTGATCCTCAAAGTGGATCGTGAAGAGAAGGCTGTATAGCCACTTGTTATATGGTTTATCTTTGTTCCTCAAGAACTGGCCATTTATAAGGACAGGTATAACGATGAACCAATGAGATAGTGTGGCCCGTCAGGCAAGGGTGAATTTTGGGCGACTCAACTTCTTCTCTCCCACTGTAGCTCACACTAAGGAATACAGAAAATATGAATTATTAACTGTTGAAATGAAAAGGATTTGGAGTTTGAGATGAAGACGCCAGGTGCAAAAGTGATTATGATTATTTACAAGGGTTTGGGCTCTCTCTCTAGCCAATGCCTTGGCAGGATTATCTATTCTCACCAAAGTACATTAAATGCTTGCTTTGGTCAAGGAAATGTGAGCTAGCCTATGCCTCATGGTATTTTTTTTTTTATTTTTTATGATTGTCGTTTCTCTGTCATTCTGGGTTCCCAAGTGACAACCCCCCCCAATCTTTGTGAACATGTAATAAGACCAAGATATAAACCTTTGGGTTTATAGTTTATGATTTTAGGTCACTTAAGTCTGGAGCTTGTTTGTTACTGAAACAGAAGTAGTTTTACCTAACTAATACACTGCTATAGACTGTTTCAGATAGGGGGAAACAGAGAGGTCTCTGATCATGATGAAACAGCCTTATCAAGATGAGCAGAAATATAACTCAGCGAGAGATTAAAGCCTTATAATTCTCATTTTCCAAGAGCATAGGAGAATGTGGCGATATATTATATATTTAATAAAAAATCATCCTGGAGTGTCAGAGAACAGAACCCATAGTCAAAGCGTTGAAGGTCAGAGAGTGGTGACCACACTTTTAACCCCATCACTCAGGAGACTGAGATCTTTCTGGATTTCTGTGCACTCAAGGCCTAACAGCCAAGCAGTAGTAGCTCACACCTTTAATCCTAACTCTAGGATTATGATACAGACTTAAACCAGGTCAGCTGAAGATATATAAGGCAGAAATTCATTCGTTCTGTAGAAGCGACCAGTCAGGCTGAAGACCCTTGAAGATAGCACTTTCTCTGAGAATTGACTGTGCTGTTTCCTCTTTCTGATAATTCAGGTTTTCCCCAAAATCTGGCTCCGGGTTTTCATTATATGCTGAATAGAGTTTGTGTAATAGGAGAAGGCCAGTGTTTCTCAACAGTAAAACAAACAAACAAAACCAGATCTTTTTTAAGTTTAAAAAAAAACAAAAAAACAACCAAGTCATCAAGTAATGGTAGTGTGGGGACATGAGCAACATCCTTGGCTTGGAGGCTCTCATGAACACGAGTGTTTACACTTCATCAGGACCTGGTCATTTCTCCATAAATATTTGTTGGATGGCTTTTTAATTGCTCTAATGGAGAACTAGTGTTTGGGGAGACATATTAGTTACATTTTCACTGCTGTGACCAAAAATACTTGACAAGAAGCATGCTAACAGAAAAGATTATTTTGTCTTGCAGTGTGAGGGGATAGTGGTCATCATTGAGGGACAGTAAGGAATGATGTGAGGTGTGGATCACATTGTGTCCATGATCAGGTAGCAAAGCAGGAGGAACACCTGTGCTCAGCTTGTCTTCTCCTGTTTATTCAGTCTAGGACCTCAGTTCTCAGTTCATGGAATCATGTCCCCTACATTCAGGCTGGGTTTCCCCACCTCACTAACTTTAGTTAGGTAATGCCTCACTTGCAGACCCAGAGATTCCCACCCCTCATATCGATTCTAAACTCCAGTAAGTTGACAATCAACATTAGCCACCAGAGATGGTAAGGTATCAAAACAGCATCCAAAAACCCTCATTTCCACTCAAGATGGGAACTTCTATTTTTTTTAAACTTTCTTTTTATTTATTCTTTGTCTTTTACATCATACCTCTCGATCCCACAAACAAAATATAAGAAAAGGCTGGGGGGAGGGAGAAAGGGAAATCTCATCATGGAAACTGCAGTGTGACACAGTGAGTCACGCAGTAAACCCCTTTATCCATACATTTTTACATGCAGGGGTACATCACAAAGAATCGCTAGTTTGGTACAAGGCCCCTGGTCTTTGCAACACCATGGGTGCTGGGGCCTCACTGGGACTCTTCCTGAACATCCTGTTGCTGCCCTGTGTCACGGGACTTCTGTTTTCAGAAAAAGGAATGCAAAAGATCTCGTGAGGCCTGACACATGTTTCACAAACACTGGGCACCTTGGGAACAAAATCAGTAGAGAGGATCAAACTTAGGACCTTGTGCATACTAGGTGAGTTCGCTGCCCCCAGGCACATTGGGCTGTGGGCCACTCCCTTTATTATTGAGAAAGAGTCTCATTTTGTAGTCCTGGATGGATTCAACCTCATGCATCCTGAGTGCTGAGATTACAGGCATGAGCCGCCAGGTCTATTTTTGAATGTTTTTATGTGCAAAATATTTAGGGCTTTTGGCTGCAAGGGACACGGCCAGGGAATATGCCACTTAGCCTCTGGTCACTGTCACAAAACACTCGAGATAGTCAACCTGCACAAGGAGCAGATTCATTTTGACTCACACTTGAGGAGGCCAGTTGCTTTGGGTCTGTGACCAGTTAGCAAGCCCCAGTGGGAACACACAATAGAAGAGTATTGCAGCCAGGGAGTAAAAAGTGGGAAGGAGCCACTCCAGATATTCCCTTCAAGGGTTTAACCTAATATAACTTCCTTCTCTAGGTCTCACCTACTAAAAGTTTCTCTCTTTCCAAATGGTCACCAAGCCTTCAACACATGGTTTTTAGGGACATCCAAGGTTCATGCTACAGAGGAGGAATGGGTATTTTTTTACTCTAGGAAAGATAACTATGTAATGCTGGGTAAAACTCTCTTTGATAGATGTATATGTCTCCAGTTATGTTATCGTTGCCCCAGCTGACTGCCTGTAGACTTACAGTTCAGAGAACAACACGGGAAGACCAGCTTTTCCCCTCCTTTCCTTTGTCCCCGTCCCCTTTTCTTCTCTCCCTCCTTTTTGTTGCCACCCACGCCTCCTTTCCTACCTTCCTTTATTCACTTCTATCCTGTCTTTCTTTCTGAACCAGGGTCTTGCTAAGCTGCCTAAACTGGCCCTAAACTTGATATGTAGCCTATACAGGCCATCCCCCTGTCTCAGCCTCCTCAAATGTAGATTAAAGGCATGGACTCTCACACCTGGATAGTTCAATTTTCCTAAGAGAGTCTTACTATTAAATATACTAACTGACCCCTTCCCTCTGGGAAGGCATCTGTACTTACCATACTACATTCCCCAATATTTAATTACAAAAGAGAGTCAACATGAGAAGAGCTTCCTAACTGACACCCTCAGCAGGAATGCTCCCTTGAATGTGTACATGAGGGACTCTGCTTGTTTCAAAACACAACAAAACAAACAAAACTCTCATTACCCGATAGTCACACCTTGTTTAACAGCAAGAGCTATCTGTACATGGTGACTCCCCTGGAGTCAGCTGCATTGACTCACACAATAAAGAGAAAGTGAAGAATCTATAATTAAATCCAGAAACAATGCCCCTTCCACTAGTTTTGGAATGCAGCATGATATATGCATACATGGTTTATTGTCCTCCAGAGCAATACACATGTTCTCAGTAACACTGGAGAGTGTTGTTTCCCAAGGGTCATCAAGGGCCCATGGAAAACAGCCTCTTCGGAAAGCAGGGGTGGGGGTGGAGCACTGGAATACTTTGGAATCTTTGGGCCTTTATTGGTGCCTGTCTTCATTGGTTCGTGACCACAGCTGGCCTTGAGTGTGCTAACCCTCTGGAAAAACTGCATGGGTAAAATTGTTTTCCCAATACACTAAAGGAAAAAAAAAAAAGCACAAGAATCTTCCTGATTTATATCCTCTTCTGCCCTCAACAGAAGTATCGATGTGTGGATCTGATCAAGTTATTCAAGTCCAATTAGTGATGGAATTTAGCCATCTCAAGAACAGTCTCTTTTTCGAAGATTTACTTTATTTTACTTATGTGTATGCCTGCATGTGTGTGCACGTGAGTTTCTGCAGAAGCCAGAAGCTGGCAATTAGATCCCCTGAAGTAGGGGTTGCAGACAGATGAGAGATGATACTGTGGGTGTTAGAACTTCACTTGGGTCCCCTGGAAGTGCAGCAAGTGCCCCTAACTGCTGAGCCATCTCTCCATCCCTCCAGTTCTGATGTCAAGTTTTAGAAAACGCTTAGTTCATTCCCTCTTTAGAACTTCTTATGAAGCTTGGGTGGCTGCTGTAATTGCCACATTGTAGATTAGAAAACCAAGGGCAGGGATTGTGAGTCTACCTCCCTGGGAGGTGGCGGTTCAGGGGAAAGAATACAATGTTTCAGCTCCCAACAGGAAAACTCCACTCTGTTCATTCCTAAACCTATTTTAATTTTCATATTTCATATTATATTTTAAAACTGTAAGGTAAAGATCAAAAGAAAAGAAGCCATTAAGGGGGTTTTGTTTATTTTATTTTTCTTCTTTCTACTCTGACCAAATATCTAACTGAAGCAACTGGGAGGGAGGGAGGGAGGGAGGGAGGGAGGGAGGGAGGGAGGGAGGGAGGGAGGGAGGGAGATTTGCCCTGGCTCACAGTTATAGGGGGCTTAGTCCATCATGGCTAGGAGGATGTGGTGGAGCACACCCAGAAGTGAGCTTCACCATCTCCTAATGGATTCTAAGTCTATTCAAATTTTCTGTGAAGATTAAACCATTAGGCTTCCTTTCCCCCAAATCCTTACTTAATTTGGCCAAGCCTGAGCCACCAACCCATCCAGGCAGTGTGTGTGTGTGTGTGTGTGTGTGTGTGTGTGTGTGTGTGTGTGTGTGTGTTGGGGTGTGAGGGTGAAAACCCACAGCAGGGGACAGCACTCAGAGCTTCTTCAAGAGAGACCAATGAAGAAATGAAAGTATCTCTGGACCTTGTAGACCAGAGACTCCAGCCAGCTGCAGGGCTCACATCTGAGATTGGAGATGGTTTTTATTATTACATCCCAGTGAACTCTGCATTCTTTTCATATTGAAAGCCACCTGTTCATTTATATATTTTTATTCTTGGTTCTCAGGTTTCCACTGATGTACTTAACAGTAACACATGTGGAAGTGACCTCTGCAAGGTTCAACTCTTACTCTGCAAAGTATAAAACCTAGTGCAAAATGACCTTGGAGAGCAGAAAATGTGGTTTAGTTGAAGTGTTCACCTAGCTTGCAGGAAGCCGGAGGTTGAATCCCTAGCACAGTATAAACTGGGTGTGCCCACAGGCTTGTAACCCAGGGCTCTAAGAAGTAGAAGCAGAAAAATTAGAAGTTCAAGATGATCCTTGGCTACACAGGAAATTTGAGGCCAGTTTAGTATACATGAAACCCTGTCTGAAACAGGGGGAAAGGTTCTGGGAAGATGGTTCAGTTGGTAAAGTGCTGCCTTGCAGGGATGCAGACCTGGGTTTAATTCTCAGAATCTATGTTTTAAAATGCTGGTATGGCCAGGCAGTGGTGGCACATACCTTTAATTTCAACACTTGGAGGCAGAGGCAGGCAGCTTTTTGTGAGTTTAAGGCCAGTCTGGTCTACAGAGGTAATTTTAGGAAAGCCAGGGCTACACAGAGAAACCCTGTCTCAAAAAACAAAAACAAACAAACAAAACAAAACAAAATTAGATAAAAGGCTGGTATGGTGGTATATGCTTGTAATCCCAGTGCTGGGGAGAAACAGACAGGTAGATGTCTGCAGCTTGATGGCCAGCCAGCCCAGAATAAAGTTCCAGACCAGTAGGAGATTACCCCAGAGCCTATTTTTTTAGACAGGCTTCTTTGTAAACTAGGCTGGCCTCTCAAACTGACAGAGATCCATCTGCCTCTGCCTCCCAAGTGCTGAGGATAAAGGTATGTGCCCCTTCCCAACCCTGGCTTAATAAAACTGCTTAAGGTACAACACTCAAGATTGACTTAAAGCGTCCATGCATGTGTGAGGACATACATGCGTGAGCGCACACACACACATCTCAGGGTGGCTGGCCTATGCACTGTATTAGTCATCTAGCTACAACTCATAGATGAAGGAAGGCAGAGCAGGCACTTGCCCTTCCTTCAGCCTCCATGTTCAAAAAGCTCGAGGCAGACAAGCTCAGGGAACAGCCGGGAATCCTGGGACTCTATTTGTTTGGGTTATGCACACACTCTGGCATTGTGCTTGGCAGCCCAGCTCTCTCACCTACACGCACTGTGCACACACACTCCACTTTGAACAATGCACCCGACAACCTAGGATCCCCACCTGGTTGAGCTATACATATCCCTCCCTGAACAACAGTCAAACTTAACAGTTTCTGTTCAAGCCTGCTTTACATTTCCAGCGATGAAGAATGGAAAGGTTGATCCAACCTGAACTGGCTTCCCATGTAGTGTAGTGAGGCAAACTGTGTTCTCCAAGTGAATTTCTGGAGAGAATCCCCTATCTACCATCTTAATTTTTTTATTTAAAGATTTTTAAATTTTTAACATTTTATGTGTATGAACTTTTTGCCTGTATGACTGTGAGCCACACGTGTGCCTTGTGCCTATGAAGGCCAAAAGGTGGCATTAGATTCCCTAGGACTGGAGTGATAGGTAGTTGTGAGCCACCATGTGGGTACTAAGAATCAAAGGTAGGGGCCTCTGCAAGAGCAGCAAGTACTATCAATGGCTGAGCTGATCCTCCAGCCCCACTATTTACCATCTTATGCCTGTGTATAATTGAGTGTGCACATAGCTAAGATCGAATGCATTATGGGAAGGGACATGTGCAGTAGGAAAAAAAGAGTATATGACCTAATCTATCAATCAAAATGGAGAACCACGCAAACTGTGTCCCTTAGTAATCAGGTCTTCCTTTCTCTGAACCTCATGTGAAGATCCTATGTAGTGACCTGCTCAGCTCTGTTTGCTTGGGTGGCCCACTGTTCTCCTCAAGTGTATTAAGATCTATTCTATTGCTTTATTTCAAATAAACTTTCCTTGCTACTTTCACAAATCTGTATGAGCTTTTATTTAAATTCCCTGAATAAGAGACCAAGAACCTAGAAACTCCCAGTCTTGACCCAGATCTAGTATCAAGTTCAAAATTTAGATTTCTGGCATTCTGTTTCTTGCCTCTGTCACACCCAGGGCTAAGCTTACTTTTCAGCAGAGGTGGTTTGACTGGGAACCTGTGGGTGGGACTGTAACTGGGGCTGAGTTGTGGGCTTGCTATTTGCTTTTATAAAGATTTCTTTCTGGCGATAGGTAAGACCTTCCTCCTAAGACTTTCCAGTGGGCCCCTGCTTTTTTTCTTAAGAGAGCCTGTGGGGTTTTCTCTGGAGGAACTTGCTGTTCCTCCAGAGAAATGCCTCCCTCAGAGTTTTCTCCTGAGAACTCCTTCCACATTGGCAATTCCAGCAAGGGAGAGAGTCAGGCCTTTCTTAGGACTTGAAGCAGAGGAAATCGTCCATTCCTTTTCTGAGGTCCCGAGGCTGGAGAGGGAACTCCATCCTCTGGGCTGTTGGTAGGCAGAGTTCCAGAAGAGGCCCGTATTTTTAGCATGGCCTTCTTCACTTCCCAGCACCTGCCATGCTCTGTAACCCAAGGGGCTGCTTAAATGCCAGGGAGATGACTGAGAACAAGGCAGCCTGAGCTAATGTCCTAAAATACCATCCAGGAGACAGTTTTCTAATGGGAGCCATCTCGTGTTCATTTCTTCTTAAACTACAGGGCCATCAAAGCTCCTAGTGTAGAATAGCAGCTAGAGAGGCCACCATTTGCCACCACCTGACTTCAGTTTTTCCCTCTACTATTCACACCAAAATAGAGTATCTGCCTATTTCCTTAGAGCATTTTTTGATTGCCCTGAAAATGAAGCAAAGTCCCTCAATGAATGGCAAAGGATGTAAATCTCCTTCCTAGGACAGGTTTAATTCATCGCCTTCTAAAGATGATACAAAATGGAATTGGAAACTTGTTCTCATGAAGCCCAGTACTTTTGTGGAGATCAGATGCATCATGGGTCACTGGGGATAATGAATGTCTCAGCATAGCTCTAATCCCAGAGGCTGACATCAGCCCATACCATCCACAGCATTCCATGGCGTCACAGTCAGTACAATGTGAGTTGATACATTCCAGAGCTGACCCAGTGTGGACCTGTGTAGACCAGACTTACCTCAACTCACTATGTGGCTAGGGATGATTTTTAATTTCTGGTACTCCCTTGCCCCTACCTCCAAAATTCTGAAATTACAAGGCTTATGCTATTAAAATTAAACCATACCCGGGTTAATTTGATTTAGAGAATGAGGTCTTACATCAGAACTTCTAGACAAGCATGGCACCAACTGAACTGAATCCATATAGCTCTTCTCTGGCTATTTACAGTGCTTCCAAATTCTATCATATAAAATGCCACTAGTATGAAGTCAATAGCTTGTTGTCCTGTGTCGTGTCGTGGTCCGTGTCCCCCCCCTCCCCCCCCCCCCCCCCCCCCCGCGTTTCTCTGCCTAGTCCTGGCTGTCCTGGAACTTGCGCTGTAGATCAGACTGTCCTTGAACTCAGAGATCCTCCTGCCTCTGACCTCCAAGGTGCTAGAATTAGTGTGTTCTACAGGGTCCAGATTTTCTCCCCTTCCCCATAAAACAAGGGAACCAGAACTTAAATATATAACTTAACGGGCTTATCCCACTTCAAGTTTTCCGTTTCATTTTGGTGCATGAAAAATGTAATCAACAAGTCACACACATTGGTAAAATTTAATTTAAAATAATGTACATGATGGACATGCAGTGTGCTTCACATGTATGCATGATTATATGCCTACATAGAATAAAAAACATGTTTGGAAGTTTGCAGAACAATCTGGTGATTAAGTTCACTTCTTGTGGGAGAGGGGGAAGAGAGGAGGGATGAAAATCAGGTATAGTGATCAGAAAGGGTATAAAACAATATCTTTAAGGTTGAAATGTTTTTTGTTTCATTTTGTTTTTTGAGATGGGGTCTCACACGTAGCCCTGACTGCTCTCAGTTTTTAGGCTCCTCCACCACGGAGCTCAAGGTGGCTTTCTTTACGGTGTGATCCTTGATTGCTAAGCTGCTGGCTCTTGCCACCTTGCAAGGACTGAAGAGACTTCAAGAGCCCTATACCCGGCACACCTGACCTAGCATTGTGCCACCTTACACATAAGCCCTTCCAGGTCATTCTGTCAGCCTACTGGGGATGGTTCAATTCGGGGCATACATGACATTTGGAGTCATGTAGGCAACAGTTTGATGGAAGACCTCAAATGTTTCCCAACTTCAGTATCTCCTGAAACTACAGATAAGAATATATTTTGTGGTGGCTGGAAAGGTGGCTCAGTGGTTAAGAGTGTAGGTATATGTGCAGCCCAGGGCAGCTCAGATGGAAAGAGATCCTGGCAGTCAGGAGCCCAGGCATACTGAGCACTGGAAAAGTATTCAGGCAGTCGGGAGAGCCAATGAACACCACAGGCCACACTAAGCCTAGGTAACAGCTTACAGCCCTGCTTCAGGGAAAGACACCCCTCCTGTGTTAATAGCTCTGTTCTGTCAAGGGAGGGCTGTTATAAAGGGTTTTTGCGGTCCTGGGCGGCCAGAGGTCCAGACCCCGGACCTGCAGCCCCAGACCGCTTAGCTGCCCGGCGCTGCTCAGGCCCCCAAAAATGACTCAGACGCTTATATTAACTTCATGCTGTTTGGCCTATGGCTCAGGCACATTGCTAGCTAGCTCTTACATCTTAACCCATTCTCATTAATCTGTCTGCCATGTGGCCTGTGGCTCACCTGTGTTTGGGCTTCTGGCTCTGTCTGTCTGACTCTGCCCTGCTTCTCCTACCTATGCTCTAATTTCTCCTCCTACTTTTTCTATGATGCCCTGTCACGGGGTCAAAACAGCCCCTTTATTTAAAGATTGATAGTCACAGCATACAGAAAGACATTCCCACATCAGAGAGCAAAGTTGCTACAGTGGCTTCACTTCTCAGCTGCGCTGCTCTCTGCTTTCTACTCAGGAAATGTAACAACAACTCAGCCCAGCCAGGGAAAGCTCCCTGGGCAGAGAGAGTGTTACAACTTCCTTTCCTCAGCTGTTCTCTGTCCAGGCTTCACTGCTGCTGCTGCTCTGGTCAAAGAAGGTCTTCACCCAAACCTCATTCAAGAGATTTATTCAGAGGGAAGGATCCAGGAGAGGGTGGCTGCCTCAGCTGGAGGACGGAAGAGGGCAGTGGGGAAAGGGTTGTGGGCTCAGGACTTATATAGGGCTTCTTGGGGAGCAGAGCTTTCTAGGAGACTTCCAGGGTGGAGATTGGTCAGATCCCACCCCCCCCCCCCTTTTAGCCCTGATTTGGGTTTTTGGTTTCAGGGCCAACTGTGTGTTTCTTTCACTGACTCTTTTGGGCTTTGGGGCTCTAATTTCAGGGCCAGGACACATTTCTTTCACTGGCTCTGATTTTAGAGTCAAAGTATATTTCTTTGGTGCTGGCTTTAGAGTCAGGGCACATTTCTTTTTGATTCTGGGTTCAGGGATAAAGTATTTTTTTCACTGGCTCAGGTCTTAGATCCAGGGTGGGATTCTTTCACTAGCTCTGAGTTCAGGGCTAGGGTGGGTTCCTTTCATTGGCTCTGATCTCAGAGCCAGGGTGGGTTTCTTTGTCTGGACACTTTTCCCTACCAAGAGCACTGGCTGCTCTTCCAGAGGACCCAATTTCAATTCTCAGCAACCACAAGGCAGCTCACAACTGACTATGACTCTAGTTCCATGGGATCCGGCACCCTCACACAGACATAACACCAGTGCTGTAAAATAAAAAATAAATAAACTATAACATGATATATTTTGTATAAAATGGTATATGGCACAGAACCCACATCTGTTGTTTCTCCTCCATTGTCATACATGGGAAAGCCATCAGCAAACTGACCATTGACTATTTACTCCTTTAAGTAAACACGTTCACTTGGTTTGACACAATGTTTCTGTAGTTAAAACCTCTGCTTAACAAAATCAAATGTTTCCTGTTTTACCCTACACACAGGAGACTCAAGGGCACCAACCTTTGTATCTTTTTGAAGTGTAGGTTTGACTGTTCATTACTTGTGTGACATTAACCAAGCTTCTAAGTCTCAGTCTCAGCTGCCTCATCTGAAAAACAGAGATAATAACATCCACTTAATTATGCTACTGTGCTGTGTCTTCTTGTTTGTTGATTTATTAGTTGTTCTGGGGACAGAACTCAGGATTTTGTGGATCCCAGATAAGCATTCTAGTAATGAAATATATCCCTAGGCCAACTTTGGTCATTTATTTTAGCCAGATATGTAGAAGTTAGGGAAGCAGAATGATTAATTCTTTCTAGGACAGGGTCAGGTGGTTTCTAGAAACACTGATTTACTGTTTTACTTTTGAACCTTAGAAACACCTTTCCTTAACCTGGCATGGTCTCACACACCTCTAACCTCAGAACTGGGGAGGCAGTCACCAAGTTCAAGGCCAGCTTTGTCTATATAATGAGCTCCAGAAGAGCAAGGGCTACACAGAGAAATCCTCTCTGAAAATAACAACAAAACAACAAAAAAGAAAAACAAATTTTTAAGTGTATGTTTGTGTGTGTACACGCATGTGGGCGGGTGGGTGTACACGGCATGCTTGTGGAGGTCGAAAGCGGGTGTCTTATCTCTTGGAGCTAGAGTTATAGGCAGTTTTGAGCTACTTGACATGGATGCTGAGATCATAACTCAAAGTCTTCTGCAAGGCAATAAATGTTCTCTAGCCTTATACTTTTGAATCTCTTGCCAACATAAAGCACACCTAATAAATGTGTGTCAAATTCATGTAGATCATTGAATCTCTAGACTCAGTTTACTAGACTCAACGGACTAGTAAAGCCAGCACCCATGTCAAGAATCAGGACATCCCAGAAGCTCTCACTCTCACTCTCTCTGCTAGAAGCAACTGTTATCCCAAATAGCTTTCTCCTATTTTTGAACTGTATGAAGCCATATACTTTTTTGAACAGTTAAGTGGCTATGCATTTCTCACTAAAATTTACCTTGTGATCAAGTCTGTCCTGGATGACTAGTTTAAATGTCAACAAACTCACTTATGGTACAAGGCACCATGTAAGTTACTTAAAGTAACAAGGCAAAAGAAAGTCCATGTCTTTGGTGAGATGTTTTCTGTTCACATGGTCCCCACCCACCCAATGTTCCCCCTTGAGCTGTGTTTCTCTGGAACAAGGAAGACATTTCCAGATTCTTCTTTTTTCTGTCCAGGAGTCCATCCTATTCTGAAAGTGGAACTTCCTGGGTAAAGGTCACAACAGAGGCCAGTGTTTCCTATGTCCAGTTCTAGAATTCCAGGAGAGAGTTCACAGGTCTGCCTTGCTTCACACTTGGTCATTCTCTATGACCTTAGGGATTATACATATACGGTGCTAAGAGGCCTGAAGGCCTACTGCTGAAATGAAAGAATGTTGCTAGGGAGGGGAAAGGCGTGGCTTGGAGATTTGTATGAGGGACTTAGGTCTGAGTAGGTTTCTTCCTATGGGGTTCTTGTCCTTTCTAATGAAGGTTCCCAAGCAAACATCTCAGCTCATGTAGTGATCAAAACCAGAGCAACTGACCCAGAACAATTAGGTAACACTGGTCTTGGAGGCCTAGGGCTGCTGCACACCATGCTGCCTTTGTGGCCATCTTTGGCTCTGTAGCAGCAGCAGCCAGAGGCTTTTTCTTTTACTCCTGGGGATTAGTTGTGATTTTTATTTTATTTCATTATTATTATTTTTTTTAATGCACATGCTCTGCAGTCTCTCACTGCTCAGCCATGGCACAGGCATGGATCTGGGCCCTGAAAACTAATTTCCTGGATGCAGAGACTCCAACTGTTTATGATGATGATGATGATGATTGCAGAGCAATGGAATTTCTGCCCAGGTTCCAGAAGCTATCCCTGTGGAGGATGGTGTGCAGCCACATCCTGAAGCCTGTGCAATGCTGCACTGATAGAATAGAGATAGGATGAGTATAGAACACCCATGCAGTCCAGGCTTTGCTTATTTTTGTCTTTGTTTCTGAAACAAAGCCTCAAACTTGATGTGAAGCCAAAGATGCCCTTAGACCTCTGATACTCCTGCCTCCACTTTTCAAATGCCAGGATTATAGGCCTGTCCCACTTTGACAGGTTTATGTGGTGCTAGGGATGAAACCCAGGCCTTGGTACATGCTAGTAAAGCACTTTACCAACTGAGCCACACCCTAGCCCCAGACTCTGTGCTTGTGTGGGGCCAGAGATGGTGAGGGAAGGTGCACGTGAGCTTTCTTAATCTTCTTGGCTAATCTAAGAGGAAGAGCTCACTAAATCACTGTGTGGTCATTTTGTAAACACCATATATGGTGTTCAAACTGAGGCAGCGAGAGGGTCAGTATAACATAAGTAAAGGTTGTACCTTCCTCTCGATTACCCTCATGAAACTCTGCTTCACAGATGATTTTCTTGTGACTCACTTTCCTAATCTTTCCAGAGATGAGACATGGACTCAGCCTCTGACTTCTACCTCCTAAGGGCCAGTTATAAATAACATATATAAGGAAAGAATGGCAAACCCTTCTACATAAACAGGTGAGATGTGGTGTTTCAGAGAAAGCAGAGGTCATACAACTCAGGGGAAAACCTGAGAAACGCTTGAAGGAATAATTAGACAAATAAGGAAGAACAACAGCCCACCCCCAGCTGGGAGACAGTGCATTGGGGAACTAGTCAAAGGCCATGGGATACACTGAGGAGACTCAAGGACAGACAAAGGATGAATTTGAAAAGACCAGGCACAGCTTCATGGGCAACTTCATCCTGCATAATTGCAGCGGATGGTATGGTAGGTTAACAAGCCATGGTAGAGAGGCCTGTGACTGGAGAAGAATCCTGTGGGTTTCCTTAAGTTGCTGGTATCTATGGTCAGGACATATGGAGGCAGCAGCTGGAGCCATGTCCTTTATGAGAGCTGGGAAGATCCACCAAGCTTCTAAAAGAAGGAACAATAAAACCTTTACAGACCATTAAAGAGGCAGATGTTCCACTAATGTGGGGTCAGATTTCACACATTTGAGTGAGTGTGTGTGTCCATCTGTCCATCCATTCACATGTACTATGGTCTTTGCAGGTCTGGAAGAGTAGGAAATGAGCCAGCCAGTGGGTGACAGGTGAGGGAGAATATCTCTGAGCGCGGGTTGTTTTCTCACTCCCAGAGGCAAGGCTTGCCGTCTTCTGGGCCTCAGTTTCCTCACCTGTCAAAAGATCTACCGTTCAAGACTGCTTTAGGAATCTGGAGTGATGTGCTCATTTTCCTGAGACGTCACTTTTATCACTTCATTACTTGTTATTTTATATTACTATTCAACTTTTTTAAAGTCAGGGTCTCATGTAGCCCAGGTTAGCCACCAGCTATGTAGCTGAGGGTGATCCTGAACTTCTGATTCTCCTGTTTCCATCTTTAGAGTGCTGAGATTACAGACTTGTGCCACCACACTTGATTTACCGGCTTTGTGCAATTTTGGCAATCATTCTACCAAGTAAGCTGTGGCCTTACTGTAATTAAAGTTGAGTCTTCTCACCTAGAAAATGAAAGGTGCGTTTAAACATAGGAATCATATTATACACTTACTCTAATCTTTACAAATTAAGTATCTTAGCAGTGATTTAACTAATTTATTTGCATGTGTATGTCTTTGTGTGTATGTGCAGGAACGCCTCTCTCCTCCATCTTTCTGTGTGCATGTAGAGGTCAGAAGTCAACTTCAGGTGTGGTCCTCAGTCACTCTTTGTTTTCTGAGGTAGAGTCTCTCTGTTTTATCTGGAACTCATTGATTCAGCTAGGCCACCTGTCCAGCAAGTCCCAGGATCTACTGAGGTACAACTGCCAGCACTGACATTACAAACTTATGTCACCATGCTGACTTTTTCCCCAAGGGTACTGGCAGTTGAACTCAGATCCTCAGGCTTGTGTACAAGCACTTTACTGAGTGAGCCATCTCTTCTGCACCCCCACCCCTCTTTCAATATCTTTCAATGCTTAACAAACACACAGCACACTTTTAACAAACAAAAATAAAGAAATTCTAGTGAGGTACATTTGTCCCTCAGCAGGAGCTGTGGTAAACATTTCAGGCTTCATCTGACATTGTACTAGGTGGTACCTCAGTGAGCCAAAAGCAGCAAGGCCAACTTCACACCAGCCTTTGACCAGCAGAACGATGGTTCTAGGTCAGGGGCTTGGAGTGGATGACAAAGGAATGTACATGGAGCAGACAGGGCCAAGGAAAAAGCCACCAGGGAAGCTGGATGTGGCAGCCATCCTTGCACAACTTCCTCTGGTTCATGGATGGAAGGGCTGACAGTAAAGGCTTTGAGTTGTGACTCCAGGAGCAAGAGGAAAAACTCCTGAGGTCTGACTGTCCTGCAGAAAAGGTCAGGGGTGACAGGGGCTGGAAAGAGGACAAGGACAGGGTGGGAGACCTTCCTTCCTGAAGTGATGAAGGTAGGGTGGGGGGCAACTTGGGTGGAATGGCTGACTAGATGTTGGAGGGCCAGACTCCAATACCCTGCCCGTGGAGTAGGCTCTGGACTGGGCTGAGCCCATAGAAGTGTTTGTAGAGCAGCGCACATCTGAGTGCACTGCACAAGCTGGGACGTCAAAAAACAACAAGACAGCAGGTCATGTCATCATTGTCTCATGGACAGTTGGTCACACACACGCGCGCGCACACACACACACACACACACACACACACACACACACACACACACACACACGAGCTAGGTGAACGAGGAATTACAGCCGACTTGATTTCATCAGAAATGTTTACAATACTAACTATTCTTATAGCTCAGGTGAGATAGAAAGATTCACACCAGCGCTGTAGAAATATTATGCTAGGGTTTTGGATAGCATAAGTGGTTCAGAGGATTATTGATACTGGGGAGTTTATTAAAGAGTTATCAATACCATATTAGAGAAACAGAGGGGACAACAGTATGGCAGAGGCCCTGGAGGAGAGTCCAGACCTTAGCACCAGAGAGAGGCTTCATGGCAGCATCTCTGAAGGGCCCCTGTAGCAGGAGATGGAGCCTCTTCACACACTTTTGAGAATGGAGGGTATCCATAGCAAGAACCTGCAGTCAGGCAGGAAGTGGGGAACAGGATGTGACATCCCACTGATGTACCCTTACTTCCCAGGTGAGAGATGTCATGGATCAGCTAGGCTGAGGGCTTGGGACCATAGACATAATGACCTAGTTGGATACCTGTCAGTATCTGTGGGAGGAGGCTCAGGTTCTAACATTACATTCTTATGCCTAGTATCTGAACAATGGATGGTGAAGATGAGAGAATGATGGAGATTGTTGGGGAGAGATGAGGGTCAGTTTGCATGGTCTTTAGTTGATTGACTTTTTCTTGGAGAATTCACCTTTGGAATGAATGTCTGGAAAACTGAAGTCTTTTATTTTAAAAATCAGGGGCTAGAGAGATGGCTCAGTAGTTAAGAGCATTAGCTGGTTTTTCAAAGGACTTGGATTCAATTCCTAGCACCCACATGGCCACTCATAGCCATTAGTAACTATAGTTCCAGGGGACCCAATTTAGCCTTTGTGAGCACTACGTGCATATGATACACATAAATATATGCAGGTAAAACACCTATAAAGACACAGACACACAAACCTACAGGTAGTCTGCATGTTAGGAACTTATTTCCTGTATTGTTTTACTTTCTGTGAGAGTATCTAGTTTTTGCAGAAGGCAAAGGTATGTGTGAGAACTGAAGGTCTTATCCTGGTTCTTTTATGATTGTTTGATTATTCCTAGAGCCGCTGTGTTAAGACTATCTTAGTTCAGTGCTGGAATGGTGTCCCATACATAGCACTTAATGAATATTTAGTGGGTATGTAATTGAGCAAACAATACGCTTTCAAGAGTGTTTCGTATTATTTAATCGTCTGTGTGTGACCGCCTTACACCTACTTAGAGTACTCTTATGTTTTCTGTCATTTGTTTGTTTATTTATTTATTATTTTGAAGACAGGTCTCATTACGTAGCTCTGGCTGGTCAAGAACTCATTGTGTAGACCAAGCTGGCCTCAAACTTATAGGGATTAGCCTGCCTCTACTACCGCAGGGCTGGGGCTTAAGGTGTTTGTATCCATTCCCAGCCCAACTCAACTCACAATACTCCTAAAACAGCATGGGCACATGCCTTCAGCAAAGTGCACCTCAAGGTCACACAGCCCACCTCTGGCATCTTTACTTTGTGCATTATTATCTATCACTGGATCCTTCTGGGGTCTCAATTCACAGGCTGTTGTCCGAATTTGTTAGCCTGGCATTGGCTGTCTGGAAGGGGTGTCTGGGAGCCTGAGCCAGCCTTCTCATTCAGTTTACAGGCCAGACTTTTTATGAAGCCCCAAAGTCTTCCAGAGAAATACCCTATTATTTATTGATTGATTGATTGATACAAGATTTCAGGTAGCCCAGGATAAACACACTTGATTATGTAGTAGAGAATAACCTTTTCTCCTCCACCCCCTCAGTGCTGAGATTGCAGGCTTATGTCACCATATCAGAGTTGGGGACTAAACACAAGCCTCATGCCTCCTAGGTGAACACTTTACCAACTGAACTATACCCACAGCCCAATTTCTAACTTTTTTTTTTTTAAACACTAAGTGAAACCACCTATTTATGGTTTAATCCATCTAAGTGAATCAAGTTCTAGAACCAGATGCCTTGGACATACAGCTGGTTCCCTTCATCTCAAAGGAGAAAAGGGGCATGAAAACTGAATGGACATCCTTAAGTTACATATTTTCTTCTTTTTAAGTATGCCTCATGGATGAATATTGTAAATTATCTAAATTTTTAAATTATATTGATTTGTGTGTGCATATTTAAGTGCACGTGGAGGTCAGAGGATAATTTTCAGCAGTTAGTTTTTCCTTTTATCAAGTCAGCAGGCTGGTACCATCCCAACGGCTCTAACCTGGACTTTTTTTTTTTTTGCTCCAGAACTAAATACAAATTCAGATAAAAATTAATATATTATGAATGGATGAAATCAACAAATTATTATTATTGTTATTATTATTATTACTATTTGAACACAATATATGAAGCTCTAGCTGGCCTCTAACTCACAGGGATCCTTTTACCTCTGCCTTACATGTACTGGGATTAAAAACATGTACCACCATGTCTAGCTATCAGATTATTTTGAAATCAAGAGACAGTGTAACAGAAGAAATGTCATTGCCAGAAACCATCAATTCATTACGACAAAGGTGCATTTTGAAGATAAGAAACAGGGTCAGACTGCCAGTGACGTCATTGCTAGGTGAACCATGCCTCTCCAAAGCCAAAGTCCCCTCAGAACAGGGCCTGTGGCTTGCAGCCATTTGGCAGAGAGTGAGGGGACCCAGGGATCTGGAGTTGTTTCTGTAGGCTCAAGGCCACCCAGCACCTCCAGGACCCAATCACCCAGCCCCACCCCCATTCAGGTAGGAGCTGCAGGCATGAGCAAATAGAATGAAACCCAGAAGAGACTTTCTGTGTTTGCTTAAAATTAACGGTTGTTCTCCTGCCCGCCCCCACCTTTCTGCCCGTTTTCTGTTTCAGAAAAGCCTTTGTCTTTGGATTAGCCCAGCTGAAGTTATTTTTCTTACCATCTGTATGGGGAATTTCCCCCACTTTTTCAACAAGAAAATAGCTCTTGGGCCAAAGGAACCGTGAAAATGTTTAGTCTCCAGAAAGGCATGCAGACTCCGGGCAGCGGCAGCCCTGTGCTCAACTTTACATAGGAAATATTCTCTTGATTTTCCTTGTCACACCAGTACTCGGTGTGTGACCCCATAATTTATGACAAATGTTCTTTGAGATGCTAGGAGACACTTACTGGGGTGGGATGCTGCAGAGAATGTCATTAGTTATCCCACTGGGTGATGTGGAGCCAGTGAGTGGAGGCTGAGCTGGGAGCCTGGGGTCGGCAGCATGGCACACTTTTCTTGCTGGCTGATGGAGGTCAGTCATTTGCTTTCTTTTTTCATTTGCCTCAGTTTTCCTAGTTGTCAAAAGAGCGTATTGAACTAGACAGTCACTAGGTTAACAAAGCTTTCAATCCCATTTATTCTATTTTGTGCGCATATATATCGTGTGTGTGTGTGTGTGTGTGTGTGTGTGTGTGTGTGTGTGTGTGTGTGTGTGTCTGTGTGTGTGTATGACTTGGTTCTCTCCCATCACATGGCTTTCAGGGATTTAGCTCAGGTGTTCAGGTTTGTCAGCAAAAGCTGTTTAATCTGCTGGACTATCTCATCTGCCCTTTCAAGTTTAGTGATTCCGTGTTACCCTGAAGAGGAAGGAGGGGAGCGTATTGCATTAGTTGACTTTTCTTTCCTTTGTTTTGTTTTTTGAGGCAGGATGTCTCTGTGTAGCCCTGGCTGTCCTGGAATTCACTCTGTAGACCAGGCTGGCCTCTAAGTCATAGTGAGCTCTCTGCCTCTGCCTCTGCCTCCCAAGTACTGGGAATAAAAGCAGTAGATCTCACCCTTCTTAATGCTGTGACCTGTTAGTACAGTTCCTCATGTTGTGGTGACCCTCAACAACAAAAAAGTAATTTTGTTGCTATTGTTATGAATTATAATGTAAATATCAATTTTTGAAGCTGGGGGTCGTGATCCACAGGGTGAGAACCACTCTATTAAAGGCATGTGCCACCACTGCCCAGTTTGTTGGTTTTTCTCACTGCTGGGACAAAGGACCCAATGAAAGTAACTCCTAAAAGAATGGTTGGGCTGACCCTGTCCCATGGCTGGGAAGGTATGAAGGACAGCGTGAGACTGAGGTGGCTCAACCACACGTGATAAGTAGTCTGGTAAGGAAGGAGAGAGAAGCAATAATTTCTCTTTTATGCACCTGGGGGGTTCCAACTTAATGGGGTTTTGCTACCCACAGTTAGGGTGAGTCTCCTCATCTCATCTAACCCAGTCTAGAAACTCCCTTATATATATGCTCAGAGGTCTGTCTCCTAGATTATTCCAGATCCTGTTGAGTTGATGGTCACTATTAGCTATCACACTCATAACAAAACCATTATGATATGTATTATATATACATATTATAAAACATTAAATGAGTGAAGAAGGACAGTCTGTATTATGTGGAAGAGTTAGGGGATACAGTAATTTTAACGAGTGTTGGGGATTGTACATGTCATTAACACTTCTTACCACCAAGCTACTACTCCAGTCAAGGCTCCATTTTTGAAGAACATTCGTATTAGGAACCTGAGACAACCAGGCACAGCTACCACGAGATATTTGGTGGAAAGTTAGCAGCGATGAGCTAAGAAGGTTGTCAGTGACATGATCCAGGAGGACAGTGACTGGAGCTATTAGTCAAGGCAGACCAAGAAGCTAAGTGAATAGTTAGATACTGGGGGATGGTCCAAAGGTCAAGGTTGGACCAAGGTCACAGTAGGGAACTGAGTAGTGCACACACAGCAGTTGTATCCCTTCCTTCCCCAGTTGGGGAACCTCTTATGACTTCCTGCTGAGTGAGATGCTGAAGATGAGGCTCCATACCCCAACACCCTGACGTTTGTGGCCCAGGAAGAGTCCTGGAGAGGTGAGTGAATGGCACTGGAATAAGAGTGAATCTGCCTTCATCTTAGGTTGGACGGTTGTAGCAAAGTCCTGTAGACTCATAGCTTAAAACATCAGAAGTTTCTTCTCACAAGTCTGGAAGCTGAAGTCCAAGATCAGGGTGCCACCATGCAGGGATTCATCAGGGTGGAGACTACTGACTTTTAGTTGTACCTCTTCAAAGCAGAACGAATGGGGCATGGCAATTCTGCCTTTAATCTCAGAACTCAGAAGGCTGAGCCAAGAGGCTGCAGAAAATTTGAGGCTAGTCTGGATTACATAGTTCATTCTAGGTTAGCCTGAGCTGTAGTGTAAGAAACCCTGTCTCAAACAAACAAAGTGCTAAAGCAGCTATCGATCTCTGCTACTTCACTATGGGTACCAGCCTCATGCCCAAGGGCTCTGCTTTCCTTAGTTACTTCTGGGAAGTCCATACTCAGATACCATTGCACTAGAGAGTCCATATCTGAATTTGGCTAACCACAAACATTTAAGTTATGGCATCAGCTAATGTTTTCATGATATAATATTTGACTAAAATGTGCAGAACAATTTGCTGGAATTAAAAGGTAAAATATGAATTGCATAAAGTCATATCAATGTTGGGTTTTAGTATATATTAATTGGACAAAATAATTGATCTCATAACAACATTTTATACATAAATATAATGTCCTTTGGTAATCTTTACCCTTCAGTGCATTGTTCCCATGTTTTCATATGGCAATATTTATATGATTAAATATGTAAAACAATCTATTGAAACTTAAGGATCTAATGTAAATTTTGAAGTTTAACTTAGATAAATTAACTTAGATAAAAGCTACTTAAATTTTGAAAATATAATTAAATATTTAAAATAGTGTTATGAGATTAAAAAGTAGCTTTGAGGTCTGCTATGGCCTCAAAGAATTAGTGCTTGGACTAGAGAGAGGGCTCAGAAGTTAAGAGCACTTGTTGCTCTTACAGAGGACCTGGGTTCTATTCTCAGTACCCATATGGTGGCTCCCAACCATCCACAACTCCAATGTCAGGGAACTGATGTTCCCTTCTGACCTCTGAGAGCACCAGGCACGCACATTGTACACATACCTCAATGTAAGCAAAATAACTAAAATAAATCTAGGAAAAATAGAACAATAATTAGTGCAGTTTATTCTATGTGTCATAAATAGAACTATGAATACAAAACCTGCAAATATTATGACTTTATTTTTTTCAAGACAGGGCTTCTCTATGTGGCCCTGACTGTCCTAGAACTGGCTGTGTAGATCAGGGTGATCTCAAACTCACAGAGATCCACCTATCTCTGCCTCCTGAGTGTTGGGATTAAAGGCATGTGTTTATTTTATATTACAGGATAATTCCAAGCCACCATGTGTAACTATTGTGAATACTACTTCAATTTTGAGTGCCTCCAGGATTGTCCTTTAGAAGACAGAGAGAAATAAGCAGATTCACCACTAGTAGGGAATGACGCTCTACTTTGTGTAGGAAAGACTAAATAAGCTAATTATCTTTTATTCTTATGTAAGTTTGCTCTTTGCTCAAATCTCTTTCTAAAGATTTACTTTTAATTTTTAATTATGTATATGGAGTATGTGGGAGGTGAGTGCAACTACTCATAGAGACCAGAAGAAGGGGCTGCACTTCTGGAACTGGAGTTACAGGTGGTTGTCAATCATCCTCTGTGGATGTTAGGAATCGAACCCCAGCCTCTGGAAGTTCAGTACAAGCTCTTAATGGTTGAGCCATCTCTTCAGACCCTCTTTGATCATATGCTATCCAGCTTGTAAAGGGGAGTTCATCTTTAATATGGCAACATCACAAACCACAAACTTCTGGGGCATTTGGACACATTTCTTTTTGATTCATAGATACAGGGCCAGAGATGTGGAGAAGTGTTTCCCTAGGGTCCAACTGTGGCTACTCACAAGGGTGGGTGTTGAACATGACCAGATACACAGCTCTAGTGCTAAGCTCTCATCCTGAGAGGCAGGAATGCTCTCCTGATCTTTGACACTGTTACTTATTTTGTGTGTGTGATATATGAATCTGTAAAAGCACAGGCTCAGAGAAAGGGCCTCTTTGCTGGAGCTCAACCAGACGATGGTGACTCATTCATGAGATACTAAAGTCTACACACTCAAAATAGAAAAGGAGTTGGAGTCACAGATAAAGTTCCAGTCCTTGGAGGGTTTCTCTGTGAAGCTGTCTCTAATCCTTCTTCCTTATTTACTGACAGAATTGATCATCATTCGCTGGTCCACTCCTACACACACACACACACACACACACACACACACACACACACACACACACACACACACGCATACACACACTCACACACACTCATACACATATACACACATGTACACTCACACATACATACACACACATGCACTCATACATACATAATGCACACACACATACATATACATGCACACACACATACACACATGAGTGTGCACATGCATACATACACACGAACACACACATTCACACACACGTACACACACACACACTCTCACACAAAGATATACGTATGCATACACGCACACTCACACATGCATATTTTAATTTTATTTGTGTGCATGTTGACATATTTGTGTGTCTTCTTGTCTATAAGTGCACCATATGGGTACAGGAGTCTATGGAGGCCATATCATATCCCCTGGAACTAGAGTTACAGGCTGTTGTGAGTCATTCAATATAGGTACTGGGGATCAGACCCAGGTCTTCTGAAGGATATGCAAGCACTCTTAACCTCTGACCCTTCTCTCCAGACATCTATTTCTTTATTATTACTAATACCACACTGTGGGGCCGAGGAGATGGCTCAGTGGGTAAAGAGGACCTAGATTCAGCTCCTAGCACCCAATGGTGGCTCACGACCTTCTGCAACTCCATATCCAGGGGACCTGATGCCCTCCTCTGACCTCTGAGACCACCAGGGATGCAGTGGTCATATATATATATGCAGGCAAAGCACTCATATACATGAAAATGAATAAAATGAATATTAAAATATTCTCTATATTAAAGTGTGTTCATCTAATTCTTTATACTAGACTCTGTATTGAGGTGGTATCTCTGTCGTCCTTTGAGCTGACAGCTCACAGATGTTAGGTAAATGGATCAGAGTAGCTGGAGAGTGTTAAGGATCCCATTTTTATTTTGTTCATTGAGCTCTATTATTTACCTCTGTCTCTGTATATTGTCTGTGTGGAGATCAGAGGACAACTTGGGGAAATCTTCTCTTTTTCTACCATATTGATTCCCCTACTTCCTCCAGCCTAGGATGACAGACACGTCCTATAACACGTGTAACTTGGAAAGTTTTTTAAAATCTTTTAAATCTCTGATTATTACGTGTATGTGTGTTGTATGGGTATGTGTGTGAGTGATGCACACAGCATGATGTGGCAGCTAGAGGACTTGATGGGGGTTCTTTCATTGTCATCTGGCTTGTGTGGAAAGCACTGAACCATGTCTCTGGCTCCAGCACATGCTCATAGCTCTAAGTCTCCAGTTACTCACCTGGAAATGCAGTGATCTCTCTCCCTGGCTTACTTACAAAATGTTAAACACAGTGTGGGCTGTTGCTGTTTTTCTATGTTAAGTACTCAGTCGTTATCTAAACCCAAGCTTTCCTGTCCTGCCTCACAGTGTTGACACTCAGATAAACCAGGCAGTAGATACTGGGGCACTTGCAAGGACATTACAAGGAGGCACTATTGTTAGGTCAATTTCTAAACTTGAAAGGGACACTGGATGTGGAAGGTTTGCAGCCGACTGGGAGGGAGGGAGGGAGGGAGGGAGGGAGGATTGAGGAACCCTGTGAAGCTAAAAGAGTCTTGGAACAAATGAAATGTAGACCTTGCTCCTCCTGGAAGGTGACGCTCTCTGGCAAGTATTTCCCACACTAATGGGGTGGCGGTAACTGTGCACTGAAGTAGCTCCTCCCATCAAATGCTGAGGAGAAAAGCCTGTAACCTGAGACTTGGCTCCAGGGGCCTGAAAGGTCTGTAGAGACAGGACCAGGCTTCAACACCACAGACATTGGGGGCTGTGCTTGGTGTCTTTTACCTCTCTGACCAGGGAAAGACATTTGGGCTGTTGCAAGCTGGTATGTCCCTATCTGTCAACTGCCTTTCTTAATCACTTGCCCTAGTCCCGGAGAGGAAACCCAGCTTTTCACTGTTCCCACCATTCTGGGTATTATTGGTGGCCAGGGTCTGAAGCAGTGTTCAGTGCTATCAGTATAATAGTATTTTGTAAACGTTGACTCATTCTCAAGCATCCTGCAGAAGGCAGAAAAAGCACAAGGAGGCTCTTTGCTAAAGAGCTTCATGCACTCCAGCTGAGAAAGACAGTAGCTACTACCATTCAGCTTCTGGTATAAGAAGTTAGGGCTGGTGAGATGGCTCCACAGCAAAGGTGTTTGCCCTGCAAGCCTTAGATTCCTGGAACCCATGTAAAGTCTGCTGTGTCCCTGTTTACAAGTCAGCCCCCCTCCACGTAAAGGCAGAAGAGGAAAAACAACCCACACAGTTGTTCTCTGACTTGCACATATGCACCAAGACACATGTGCAGTTCTATTGAGTGCCTTTAATCCTAGTACTCAGGAGGCAGAGGCAGGTGGATTCTGTGAGTTTGAGTGTGAAGTCAGCCTGGTCTACATAAAGGTTTGACTTCCTGTATAGGATGAAAGGATAGAAAAAAAAATTGAAAAGAAATGAAATGTGGATTTACTGACAGGAAACAAACAAACACACACAGAAAAGCATAAGGTCACAGAGATCCTGTGGCAGAGCACCATTGGTTCCCGGGTTGATTGTTCAATGCTACTATTTGATTTGGGTCCCCAAAAAACAAGGAAAGAATGAAAAAGACAAGGAAATGTGATAAGTATCATATTAGTGATTTGTTTGTTTCTGCTTTGTTTATGAACAGACTCTTAGATAACTCAGGCTGTCCTTGAATTTGCAACATAGCTGAGGATGACTTTGAACTTTTTGTTTGTTTGTAAACAGGGTCTCACTGTGCAGCTCTGTCTGGCCTGGACCTTGTTATGTAGTAGATCAGGCTGGCCATGGAACTCACAAAGAAAGATCCACCTATCACTTCCTCTCAAACTCTGGGACTAAAGGCCTATGACATCATTTCTGGCTAACCTTGAACTTCTGATTTTTCTGCCCCTACTGGAATTACAGGAGTGTACCACCACTTCTGCTTTTACTTAGTGCTGGAGACTCAACTCTGGACTTCATGCGTGCTGGGCAAGCACTCTATGACTGAACATTAGTGCTTTGGAAAGAGATGGGGGGCCATAGGGCTGATGGGGTTGATCCTTCCTGATGGTATTCTCTCCTTGTATGGGTGTGTCCCCCCAACACCTACTGAATAAAGGCTGAGGCACGAGCACAGGAGATGCAGTGAGCAAGGTAATGTGTAACCCTGGAAGCTAGGTTTAGAGACATTGCAGCTTCTTCTTTGGTATTCTGAATAAGCAGTTGGGAAAACAAGTTGCCATGGTTTTCCATGCCATGAAGACCCCCACAGGCTGCTTCCTGGAGAGGATCCAACTTGCCAACCAGGTGGGTAAGCCAGGGAGGTGTGGGAGTGACTTGAGACATGCTAGCAAGTGCAGATGGGGAAGGAAGGAGGTGTTATGTGAGAAGGCAACAATTACTGGAGCAATGCCTTGCACACAGTCCTCCTCAGGGCTGACAGGGGTTGTCTAGTAGGTGTGGACATTTCTCTGGAAAGTCCCGGATAGGCACCTAGACTCAGCAAACCTGGAGCTCCCATGCCTTGCCTTTGTATAGGGTTGATGCTGGCAAGAAAAGCTGAATATCTTGGCTCACTGACCAAGGGAAAGGCAAGGCCAAGGTAGTGGAGCCATAAGCAAGGCAGTGGTAGAGTTAAAAGTTATCATGACAGGGGGTTCATTGTGTTAGGAGCTTGAGATGGCTAGATATCATGGTGAGATAACTAACAGCCATGGTTAAGGAGTGGAGATGAATGCTGGTGTTCAGCTCATTCCTCCTTTTTATTTGGTTCAGGACTCCAGCCTAGGGAATGGTGCTGCCCACATTTGTGGTAGGTCTTCCCACCTCAATTAACCCAATCCAGACAATCTCTCATAGGTGTGCCCAGAGACTAACTTAGTCTAGATAATCCTTCACAGGTGCTCCTGGAAGCTTGCCATCCATGTGATTCAAGATCCTATGAAGCTGACAATATTAAGCATCAAAGCCTCCATTCTTTCTCACAAGTCCTGTTTGAGCAATTGATTGAAGAGCCAACACCCATCATACAAGGCTTTTAAAAGCATTCTGTGGGTGCCTTCTGGTTAACAGGAGCCATGCAGTAGCATCACACTTGCCTGCCCAAACCTACACTGTGGCCAGGATGTCATGGGAAGTTTTCAGTCAGTTTAGGAAGTGAAATCCACTGGGCCCATTGTTCTCCCACTTAAGTCTTAGTCAGGATATCAGACCTCTAACCCCATACTGCTAGGTTCTCCTCAAACCCTTTTCCTTGACCTCACCTCTGCTCCATGTACATTCTTTTTGTCCTTTGAAAACCCTGTTCTCTTTGCCTCTGTTCCCTCTCCCCCAGATTAGGGCTGCTTATTTGCATCTCTCTTTCTCAAGGTCAGAGTCAGTTTGAAATCCTGGCTCCCTAGGTAACTCCCAAACTCTTCTTCATCTTACAGGAAACTCTATTCCCTTAAATCCATACCCTTGGTCTCTTCCCATCTCTCATTCTCTCTTGGACCATCTGGTCAACCTCTTAGTCACTGTCTATCATAGCTCCTGGGTTCCTTTCACTCTTTCCTCTTCATCATTTCTGGGTTCTTTATCATCTGTGTGGATAGATCTTCCAGATCACAGCCTTGAGCTCCTAACCTAAACCAGTTTCCTTTTTCATCAGTTTGTAAACCTCAAAATGATCTCAGTTTACATAGGCCCAGTTCGTCGCTATCTATCACCATCTGTCTCCTCCTGATAGAGTGTCACCCTTTCCGGCCATAGACTCCCTGGTCCTTCATTGGAATCACCCTCTTCTAATCATCC